>CAAKHF010013415.1:18693-45391 GCA_901007745.1 Hippocampus kuda
ACTGTGTTTTTTTTTTTCTCTTGAACTTTTTCTCTTCTTTCTACCTACAATCTTGCTGCTGAAGGCTGTAAATTTCCCCAGTGTGGGACAAATAAAGGATTATCTTATCTTATCTTATCTTATCTTATCTTATCTTATTGTAACCCTTGCGGTATCTTGTCATCCTTTCAGACACGTGAGCTTCAGGGACTGACTTGCAGCGAGACCGCCTTCCAAAAATGATGCTTTCGAGCTGCTGACTGGAGCGCACGACATAAGAGGAGCCCTCCCTTACCGGACTTTTAATGAGGCCGTAAACTGTCTTCATTGTTGGTGACTGTTTTTTGGCTTCTTAGATAAGACGGCAGGAGCTCCGTCTATGAGGACTTGGCTTTGGAGTCAAATAGGGAAAATGTCGACGCGTTGCCGTAGACGCCAGGGCATTTTCTTAGCACTTCATCTATTTATCACAGAGTTCCTTTTTATGTACAGTATATATTGTTTATTTTTAGAAGCGCTCCCATCTTTTAAATGTTTACATGGACAACCGCATAGGACTAAAAAAACCTGTACGCTGACGCGACGTCACCGTCACGAACGAAGCGATATCGTCAACATCTTAACAACGGAAGCTCGCAGACGCCGATTGACTTCTCATGAGAAATGATGTCAAGTGAGTTCATATGCTCAAACTTTTCAACAACAGAAAATATTTATTGGCTGTACAGGCAATGTTTGCATGAACAGTCTCTCATTTTTGTGGTTGTTTACCGATTAGGGTAATAGACAGAACATCAGTCAAAATATTCGTAAATGTGGGGTGGAATAAATATTTGATTCCAGAACAACTCAGCCAAAATTTGGGCTGCACGAGTGTGACACGTAAGAACATGTACAGCCGCGTCTTACGCTTGCCAGCGAATATCAAGTCAAAAATGCAAACCTAGCCAACCAAGAATTGGGCTAGAAGGCGGTCGTCTCCCAAGTGCCCATTTCACTGATCTGTGATCTCCCTGGCCAACTTTGAATCACCCACACTGTGGAGATCGCCTTCCAGTTCATTTTGAACATTCACGCACACATCACAAAACGGTTTTATTTTCTACGCAAAGCTTCGTGCGTCTGTGAAAATACCCGAACCCGGTCTAGCACACCCCTGCGCAGGTGTACATCACGCCTCGCGCCAGTCCTGCACTCCTCGTGAAAATTGAGCCAATTACATTTAATATCTAACGGCCATGAGATGGCCGAATCAAGAGTCTAGACCTCAGGTGACCCAACAAAAAAATATCTCAGCGCTGTTCTCCACCGAGTACTAACAAGTATTGCTCGGTGATCAAATATTAATTTTACTGAATAATCAGCACATGATCATAACTTAGAGTGATTTTGACGGATGTTCTGTCCCTTAATAAACCATAAACATTTGAAATGTCACTGAGTGGTTAAAATTCATCACAGGATGAAAAGAATTATTTCCCTCACGCTACAAAATGTGGAAGCGGAGCAAAAATAATCCACAAGCTGCTGACACTCTGTTTGGTGTGCGTGTCTTAGCCGGCCAAATAAAAGTCACAAGACGTCTTGGGTCAAAATGTGGACAGTCTTTATAGAAAAGTAGAAAAATAGACCACAGTACACATTTACAGAAGACCAGACGTGAAATGGGCCTTCTGCCCAAACTAGTCTTTTAAAAAACACGAAGCCAGTTGACTTTTAACTAATGCCGGCAGTGCTCAGTGGTCGTGTTGGGGAGCGGATACGCGAAGAGGGAGAAGTCTAGAATGTACTTGGGCAGGAGCTCCCTCAGGAGCTTCTGCGGCAGGCTGCACAGGTAGTAGTGCAGCGTCTCCGCCGTGACGGGTTTGTACCACGACTGCCTCGCCGGGAAGCCGACGTGCGGCGGCACGCCGACGCTGCGCAGCACGAACTCGGCGTCCCGCTCCAGGTGCTCGTAAGATCCGATGAAGTCGTAGCGCAGCGCGCACGGCTGGCACAGGTTGTACATGGGCATCCAGTGCTCGTTCATCCGCTCCACGTCCTCGTCCAGAAGGTAGCGGACGAACTCCGCGAACGTGACGTCGTCGCCGGCCACGCGCGAGCTCTTGCCGCCGCGGCTCTTGCGGTAGCGCTTGACGATCTCGGCGCCGTACTTGCGCTGGTACGACTCGATCTCGCCGAACTTGTTCCTGTAGGCGGAGAGCAGGCGCTCCATGGGCTCGCGCACGAACATGAACTTGAAGTAGTGCTGCAGCCGGTAGCGGATCCCCTCCGGCTTGAGCGAGGACAGAAAAGTCAAGTCGCTGCGATGGTCCATCTTGATCTTGACATCCACGCTCTCCAAGGCGCCGCCCAGCACCTTTAGCACGCGTTTCCAGTTGGAGCAGGCCACCTTGGGCACGTAGCAGTACAGGAAGCGGTACTCGTCGTTGACCAGCACGTGCTGCAGCAGCGTCTTCCTCTGCTGCGGCGTCAGCGACCACAGGCTGCGCGGCATGTTCTTCTGGCTGCACATGGACGTCATGGTCCGGTTTCGGATGTCCTGGAGGATCTGAACAACACAGATCTCGGGTGAGCATTTTTGACTTCCATGTTACTTATTCCAAGCAGTCTATTTTCTTCACTCTTTCCATGCCAGCCATTAGAAAAAAAAACATTGAGTGCCAACCAATTTGAAGGATTCTGACTGATCTTCGTTAACATTGAGACTACAAACTCATCACGAAAAAAAAAGTTGAACACTGCTTTTGTTCACAACAAAACAAACTAATTGTTCGCTATTTAGCAGTAGTAGTATTTAGTAGGGTGTGTGTGTGTGTGTGTGTGTGTGATGTATGCACATACACGTCATTACTTCTAAATTGAAATCATACCCGCCATCTTTAATCTCTTTTATGACACTCTTGGTAGTAGATTTAACGTGACCACTTGGGTCAATCACAAACTGCTTGGAACCTTTCAAATTTCAAGATGTCTGCCATGTTCACAAGCATCCACATTGCTTTGTTACATGGTGATCTCATCAAAAAGAGACCCGATGCTGCTATCTGTTGGCCACAGTGTTTTTAGGTGGAAATTTTTGGGGGAGGTGGGGGGGGGGAAATCAGATTTCAACCTCTGTGTTGCCATGTCAGTCTAATTCTGCCCAGGACCTTCACAATCTGGAGCGCTGGCCAGTGTAACTTGAACTATGTTTTCAAAACCAATAAGATTTCCAATTTGTCCTCACCGGGCCAGAGTGCTGGTCCGTGATAATATGAGCATTTTTCCATCCTCTGGTTGGGCTCAGCAAAACATGTTTCAGACAACTTTTGCCTTGCAAAACACATCTGGCCGCAATATGCACACATTTTCTAACCAACATCTATTTTGTTAATAGTGTTACTGTTTCGCATTATTAGATTGCATGCACCATTGCATGCTGTTATTTTGGATATTGGATGTCACTGACCTCTCTGGCACCGATACTGACTACGGCTTTTGTTATTAGATGGGGGCAGAGCTTGGGAGTTGCAAAAATGCTTGCGGTAAGACTCACAGTCGTCGTAGCCAGCATTTCAAAAAAAAAAAGGAAATTGGGAAATTGCAGGGATTTCCATATTTTTTCAATTTTCAACGGCTTTTTAAAATTTTCAACGGTTCAGCTTAGAATTGGTTTGTTAACCGAAAGTATGAGAATACGTTTTGACAGTATCCAGTGGATTCATTTCGTTTCACTGAGAACTGCGCAAATGTTGAACAGATCCAAGACAAACATGTCAAGTGCCAGGTTATCAAAACGGGCACTGTATATAATGGACAGTAAAATATATTATTACGAAACTGTACTCCTAGTTCAATACATGTAATAATAATAATAATAATAATATATTTTTATTTGAAGCACCTTTCACAACACTCAAAGACACTTTACAGGCAAGAGCAAACAATAAAACAAATAAAGAATAAATAAAACCACAGATAAAATTATAAATAAAAGAGATAAATTTCGGTGGAATAAGCCAGTCTGAATAGGTGAGTTTTGAGCTGGGTTTTGAATGTGGGAAGAGAATCAATGTTGCGAATATTGGGTGGAAGTGAGTTCCAGAGTTTGGGGGCAGAGCGGCTGAAGGCTCTGCACCCCATTGTGCTGAGACGGGCAGAGGGTACAGAGAGATGGAGGGAGGATGAAGACCTGAGTGAGCGAGAAGGGCTAGAGATCTGAAGAAGATCTGATAGAAGGGGCGGGGGGGCAAGGTTATGGATGGCTTTGAATATGTAAAGGAGTATTTTGAAATTGATTCTATGTTTAACAGGGAGCCAGTGAGTACTTTTGTCAGCTCTGGTACTATGCCGAATTGAATCTAAATTTAATTTTTACTTGAGATTTCACAGTTGATTTTTTTTTTTTTTACTTCCAGTAAGTTACAGGAGTTGAGGCAGCAACTTTTTTTTTTTTTACACAACTGTAAACTAAGGTAGTCGAACGACTACATCTGCCTTTACCCTATTTACCAATATTATATTTTTTTTAACTTTAGCCATCTCTGCTTATGTAGCACTATCTAGTAATACCACTCACGAGCGAGCAGAAGTGTACAAATTGTCCCGTTCCCCGCGGATGGGCTCCAGCCCTTACCTGCGACTCCACGTCCTCCGTCGCCCGCTCCGGTTGGCCGGTGTGCCGGCCGACAGCCAGCCTCCTGCTTCCCCGGGGCGGAGGCGTCTCGACGCCGCTGAGCATTCCTTTCTCGATCATGAGCAGCAGGCCTCCGGATGCGACGATCACCAGGAACGTCAGCACGGACGGCAGCACCGCGGCGGAGTGGCGGCGCGCCGCTGAGCCCGAGCTCCGAAAGTCGGGGGCCCGAACGCCGCCGCTTCTCTTCGCCGAGTCCGGCCTTCGAGGAGCCATCGCCGGAGCGTCCGAGCCGCTACCAAGGCGCCTGAGGGAACGTTATTCTTGAAAATACTGGCTTAGCAAACAAAATGCCCTGGATGCGTTACCTACCACGTACCCATAGTTAACTTTTTGTCCAGACAACATGCACGCGTAACGTTTCCTGTCAGATTTTCAAAGTAAAAGGATCAGGTCACTGAGGAAACAACGGTCCCTCAAAACGAAAAGAAAGAGGCATCCGGTTGATCATTTCACAATAAAATACTTTTAAAGCTTAAAATGTACAGCAAATTACTCTACCCGTACTTCCAATTTTTACTGGACAGTGTTAACTTTGATCTGGGACCAAGCGCAGAAATTAATCTACATACATTTCATTTCATTGACACCCCCCGCCCCTCCGCAAACAAACTCCAAAATATTGAAGAAAATAACAATAATAATCCCGTGTGTACCCAATTCTCTTGTTCGAAGTCAATTTTTTAAAATCTTTTTATGTGCAACAATACATGCATTGAAAATGACATTCCCATGTGTGCGCATTGGCAAATCTCACTGGAAATCAAAGGCCCGTGTTTTGTGCTTTCGCGTATTGTTGTTTAGTATGCTGTAGAAAATACGGATTGTCAAAGGGAAGGGGTTTTTTTTTTGTTTTTTTTAGCACTATGTCAAGTAGTGGATGTAAGTATTCCAGCTATGTTGATCCCTTATATATTCCAACTCCTCCCCTAAATCTTATTCGCATGATGTGAGAAAGAAAGACCAGATTCCAATCGTTAATCCACAGGCATCAGTGCTTGCAACACAAATGCATTTACAGGATAAAAAAGGAGTAGAACAAAAGCAAATTATTCCATGAATGTCAGAAAACGCAAAAGGTGACGACAAAAAAAACTTTAGTGGTCAGTCCAACCTTCCAAGCAAGAGACAAATATGATGACAATCCTTTGCACAACTCAACCGAGGATTTTACCAGTTTGTTTTGAGAAAAAAAAAAAAAACGTTTATATGTTATATTCATTGAGCTGTCAAGACCGTTTGACGCTGCTGACTATAGAATTGATTCTTGCAAAATCAACATTTGTACAACTCGGTAACATGTCAACACGTCATGATCATACCAGACACAGTCAGGCTTTCATTCATTTATGAGATAGTGCCAAATACTTTGCTCTTGCTTTGTTTTTTTGTGTACTTTGCTATGCTCTTATCCACTGATTCGCTAGCTAACACCAACATCAGAGTGATCAAGTATCGCCGACGGCCGGTACCGTTTTGCGTGCTGCGATCAATGTCTCAGTTAATGTAAATATCTTGTAGCAAAGTATCAAGAGGGTTTTGAATCCTACTTAACTCATTCACTCCCAAAGACATATTTATGTCTTTTCAGACTTCACACATTCAATCCCATGTACTTAGGTTTTCTTTTTTCCTTGCTTTTTTTTTCCCCAAGACTGAAAGTCTTTTTTTTTTTTTTTTAAACGGGTCTGAAAATGTCTGGTACTGAATGAGTTAATGGTGATAAGACCTGAAAGAGCACCGACTTAAAATTTCCTCCTTGGCTTTGGTTGGCCAGAGAGAATTAAGGGGTGGCCTTCGCCACTCCTGGCCACCATGTAGTTCCGCCCCTGACTGGCAAAATATTGGGCCAGAACTGCTGATTTTTTTTTTTCTGCTACTCATCCTTATCATGCACTGCTGACAAGTCATAATGACTTTTAACAAATATGAGAAAAATGCTTTGTATGTTTTCTGTTTTTGGACTTTAAACCACACACTTACCCCCCCCCCCCCCCACTCCTCCTTCCCCCACCCCCTATTCCTCCTTCTGCCTCCCCCGTGTGCACCACCACGCACTCCTCCTCCTCTTCCTCCTCCTTCAGGCGCGTGCAGCTGTGCGCGTGTGCGTTCTCGCTGTCTGCCACGCGCATCATCATCATCATCATCATCCTCATCGTCATCCTCCTCATCGTCATCGGCGGCAACAAAAGCGACCAAGACCGAAGAGGAAGGACTCGCCGCGCGATCGCCGTGAGTCTCCTCGCTACCGGCACCGTCGTATGATGACCTTGTCACCGCATTCGCACACCCCCTCATCCATCCTTCCACTCCTCCACTCCTCATCCCCGCTTCACGCGCGCGCGCGCGCAGAAATGTGGATATTCGGACGCGAGAACGCCCTTGCGCGCGGGCCTAATTGCCAAACGGCTTTGTGGTGCGACGTGTGCGCGCGCGCGTGCGCGGGGGTGAGGGGTGGGGGGGGTTGCATGTGTGACGCCAAAGCATCCAGACGGACGGCGATTTAAATGCAAAAAAACAACGGCCACATTTGTTGTTACGTTGTGCCAATCCACGCGTGGCCCCTAGCTGCTAATCTGCCATTTAAAAGCTTTCCCCGAGTGATCCACGCCTGTGTGCGCGTGCATGTGTGTGTGTGTGTGTGTGTGTGTGTGTGTGTGTGTGTGTGTGTGCGTGTGTGTGTGTGTGTGTGTGTGTGTGTGTGTGTGTGTGTGTGTGTGTGTGTGTGTGTGTGTGTGTGTGTGTGTGTGTGTGTGTGTGTGTGTGTTGCAGTAGTGCACAGCCGTTTGCACGATGCAGGTCGATGGAGTCCTGCAGGTACAGATGCCTGAACACAAGGGGGGACCATATGGGGCTGGTGGGATCGTTTCGTCAGGCTGTTGTGTAATTGTCAAATCAAATGAAAGCGCCGAGCGCGCAGACGAATGGGCGCCTGGCGCCCTTGTTTTCGTGGCGAATCCGTCAAAGTAGTTGTGAAATGTTGACATTGTGCTCCGCCCACATGAGATGGATTGTCGAAAAAAGCTTTTGGCAATTCAGGGTTGTCCATACGATCGCCGCGTCAGATTGAATCTCATTTGGCCGAATTCCCGAGTGTAGGTTTTGGAATTTCCCCAATTAGAGCATCAAACCAAACTGATTCCGGGCAAGGGCCCTTGACACTTTTTCGTAGGTTCTGTTACGATGAATGTGTCCACCAAATTTCATTTTCCTCAGTGCATATGTGGAACACTGACTGTAACTACGTTGACCATCTTGACTTTTGAAAATAACGGCCTCACCTCAATTCAGTGCTTCCCATTTCCCCCCTTCAAACAAGGTTAAATGAAACTGTCGCTACGCACAATGCTCACTGCACATATTACATCTCCTGCTCCAATATCCTTTCAAAAAAATAAAAATAAACACCTCATCTTCAATAAACAAGTCAAAAATCACCCCTCGGGACAAGCTGTGTTGAAATTGCTGTTCAGGACAATACTGAGTGTCCAGCTCTGACATCTTTTTAAAAATGAACACCTCACCTCAAATAAACGCCTCCTCCAGGAATATAAACTCGCCACTAGGGGGCTGTACATACCTCGATACCTTAACGTCATCTGATATCACTTTGTGTCTGGGCTTTACCACAACATAAGCCACTTGCAGAGCAGGTGCGGCATCTGTAAAGCTGACGTTTAAAATCATCTCCTGAGCCCAATATGAGAAAAATAACGAGCGTAGTCAATTCCGAATTGAGGTGTGCCACCTGATTCGCGGCATCCATACGCACGCGCAAGCTTGCCCTTCTGTTCAGCGACGTACACAACCGCCGGCTTTGTGTGCGTCTGCCGACGCGAAGGATGAATGCCTTTCTGTTCTGCCTCACTGTGCCTTTCCAGCTGCGAGACAAAGTGGCACTCTGTGCCTCCTCCGGACACGGCAGAAATAGATCAGCTGACCGGCGACAATATGCGATGATGAAGTCTTGAGCACTGTACAGTGTATCACACACACACACATAATCAAGATTATTATAGTCCCTGAAAAGTAACAAAAGAGCCAAAACCACAACTGAAATAACATTTTTGTTCAGAAAATAAAATAAAAAAAAATGCTTTAAAAAAAATCAAAACGCATTTAAATTTCAAAATGACGTTTCTAAAACTGGTGCTTTGTCAATGGCTTAGATGAGCTTTCGGGAGTTTGTTGTAAATGCTTTTATTTTGGTATTGCAGTACATTTCTGCAGAAGAAAGAAAGATTGACAATTATAGTTCACTTTACTCTATTACACAAAAACTAGTGACCCTTTTTTTTTAATGTTTCACTCGAAAATCACTCCCTATATTGAATTATAGGAAAAAACTAAAACTAATACTAAAACAAAGCATTTTCAATATGTTTTCCCACTAACAAAGTTGCTCTTAAAACAAAACCAAAAAAAAGTTGAAAATAAAAAGCACGCGCTCACACAGCCAAGCAAACGTGACTGCATGTGACACCTGACTCCAGGTGATGCCCTAGTTCCACAGTGACAGCAGGCAGGTGAGGTGGAACACTCCCCAGATAGCCTCGCATACACAGCTGCACGGTAAGAAGGCCTTTTTTTATACTCACACACACATACAAAAAAACAACACATCAAGATTCCTAAAATCTCTTTCTATCTTCTCCTTTCTGCGCTTATTCATTATTTGTTTCATAATGTGTGTTTTGTGGATCCGGGAGGTGGTAGGGGGAGGGGGGGGGGCGTCGCCTTCCGTACACACTCCAGTGCTTCAATTATCCGCCGAGTGGAAAATCTCGTGTCATGCGATACGCGCCCACACGTTGCCCCAAAATATCGACGACGACGTTCACTCCTCGGTCCATTTTTGACATGCAGGATGTTTGCGACGATTGGATAAGAAATTCATGAGCACCCTCCCCCCCCCCCGTGCCCCCTAGACCGGAAGAGGGGAGGAGGCGGGGGGGTGCGATTAGAAAGAAAAATCCCCCCCCTCCCCCCATTGTTCTTGTGGTTTACTCTTCTTTGAATGAAGCCACATGATACAGTTCGGATTCAATTGCCTGCTATTGCTAAGCTACTTTGGAAACCGTTATAAAAGGATGTGAGAGTGTTTGTTTTTTTTTTTTTTTTTTTACTGGCTTCTCAATGTTGCCGACTTGCACCTGTTGCAGCTGAATCAATGCGTGTTAGAATGTACTGTTGGAAAATACAATTGCTGGTGTTATTATTATTATTATTATTCATTCATCCATCTTCCGAACCGCTTCATCCTCATTAGGGTCGCGGGGGGTGCTGGAGCCTATCCCGGCCGTCTTCGGGCAGTAGGTGGGGGACACCCTGAACCGGTTGCCAGCCAATCGCAGGGCACACAGAAACGAACAACCATCCGCGCTCACACTCACACCTAGGGACAATTTAGAGTGTTCAACCCGCCTGCCATGCATGTTTTTGGAATGTGGGAGGAAACCGGAGTACCCGGAGAAAACCCACGCAGGCCCTGGGAGAACATGCAAACTCCACACATGGAGGCCGGAGCTGGGATTGAACCCGGTACCTCTGCACTGTGCGGTCGACGTGCTAACCACTGGACCACTATTATAATGATTAATTTTGCTTCAGTTGCCTCAGCCCCCGCCCCTCCCTCTCCCTTCCATGCCACCCACCATGCCGCCGCCATGTTCCACGTGAGCCGCGATACGAACAAAAGCCAACCTGCTGTTTTTGTGTCTCTTGTGACCGTTTTCCTCCCTCCTCCCAAAGCCGCCTCCCCGTCGCAGAAGCCTCCGAGGCGTTGGTGGGCCTCAAAAGTTTGCAAACGAGCCCGTCCATGTTCCCTAAGGTTTTACTGCAGTGGTGCGCGGCGCTGTCGAGCTGCGCGGCTCAAATAGGTAAAATCGTGACGACTGTCTGGCACAAAAAGAAAAGAAAAGAAAAGCGCCACACTGCTCGTTTGCTGCTGGCTGTTGCCGCCGGGAGCTGCCAGGCGGGCACGCTTTGCGACGCTTTGCGACGCTTTGCGACGCTTCGCAACACTTGGCGACGCTTTTGTGTGAGGCACGCATGGCGGCTCGCCGCGCTTTTTCTGCCATCTCATCACCAGCCAACGATTTGCCACCTGAGGGCCTTTCTTTCTTTTTTTATTTTATTTTTTTAAGAACCATTGGGATGGAAGACCAGCTGTCGTGTCACCTCCCATGCATCTGGAAAGTGCTTCTGCTTCACTTTGTCGCATTTTTCGTTGAGGTTTGTGACAGCCTTATTCCAGTTTGGAAATGCGGTGTTTCCCCGACTATATTGTTTTTGGTTTTTTTTCCCCCAAGCTATCTTTCAAGCAAGTTTTTTATGATGTCGTGCACCCCCGTTTCTCACGAGGTTTCATTCCTGAGCCAAAATGAAGATCTGCGATCTCGAGCGACCATATAAAAAGCAGTTCAGATGATGAAAACACACTTATGAAAACAAAAGTTTGTGTTCTCTCTTTTCCCTTTCACATATCCTTGTTTCCTTCCTTTCTTTATTTCTTCCACTCCTTCTTACCTTCCTTCTCTCCTCCTTTTCCTTCCTTCCGGGCGTCTTTCCGACATTCCTTCCCTCCTTCCTTTCTTTGTTACATCCTTGTTACCCGCATTCCTTCCATCCTTCTTTCCTTTCAAACAATCCTGATATCCTTCCTTCCATCCCACCTTCTCTCCTTCCTTTATTCCTCCCCTCCTTCTTTACTTCCTTCTTTCCACATCCAACCTTCCTTCATTTCTTCTTTCATGCCATGCTTGTTTCCTTTTTTCCCACGCACCTTCCTTCCCTCCTTCCTCGTTTCCTTCCTTCCATCCAACCTTCCTTCATCCTTTCCTTATTTCCTTTCATACATCCTCATTTCCTTCCCACCTCGCTTTTGCCTCATGCCATTCTTCCTCCCTTCCTTCCATATAGTGATAGTCAATAACATTGCTTATTGAAAAAAAATAAAAACCACCCCTTACACCCGTCTGCAGTTAAGTAAATTCCCACGCTTCCTTCGTCCCGCCGCAGCCGAGGTGTGCTGCGGAGCGACCATGGCGACGGGCGCCACGGAAACCGAGCCTGGTATGCTTTTAGAGCAATCCAAAGGCACAGGTAAAAAAGGACCCAAAACCTCTTAAAGAGACAGCGTTTATTTTCTTTCCCGTGCCGCTGTCTCTTTAACCGCTGCATGGTGTGTTTTGAATTGACGCAAACGCTGGACATTTTTTTGCTGCTTTGCGGTGGAGGTCGAGACTTCGGTAGAAACGAAAGCCCTCTGCTGGTTTCCCGCCAGCCTCCCTCGGGCTCGCTTAGATCCCACCTGATTGGCCGCGTCGGATGTCCATCCGGCGTGAGGAACCAGCAGGAGGCTTGCGGGGGGGGGGCAAGCAAGCACGCAGAAAGAGTGGCTGGTCCTTTCTCATTTCACGCATGAGTGTGTGAGCGAGCCCTGGGCGGTGCATTAAGGTCTTTGTTTCGTGGGCCAGAGCGAAAGAGAAAGAGAGAGAGGGAGGCAGAAGTATAAAGAGGTATCATACTTATGCATCTTGTGCCACCGTACGTTTTTGTTGTTGTCATTAATAAGTGTTTTACTTTGTGGGATTAGGTTGTCAGTAGTGTCCCAACTCCCAGCTTGGGTGTCCCACCTGAAGACGAAAGTGCCCAGCTTGGGTCACCGAGGCGTGCCACCCCCCAAACTACCGTTGAAACTACTGGGTTAAAAGTAACCCAAATTGGGTGAAATAGCTAACCCGGTGCTGGCGACAACAGGAACTGAGCTCCATTCGATTGAGGATTGGATTTTGATCCAACATTTAGTCCAAACGAACCATACTGCAGAGTTAACAAGAAATTGGTTACCAGTTTATCAGTGTTGCTGTGGTGAAAAATAATACAAATGTCATCAGCGATATTTATAAGAAGAAGCAACTCCCCTCTGTCAGGGTCACCATAACAAATCACTCACAAGATGCGTTTGGCACAGTTTTGACACCGGATGTCCTTCCTGACACAACCCACCCATTTTCATCCAAGCTTGAGAAGCGGCTGGGAATTGTCATGTGGCCTGAAGGGTCCACCAACATTTTCTTAGACTGTTACATTCAATTGACTTCAACTCCCAATCCACAATACAAAAACTACATGCGTCCAAAATGGCGGCCAGCTCTTTAGCTCTTCAAATCCAACCTTCAACCAAGTCTGCTTGGCTCAAAATAATTAACCCAACCTTGTGCTAAAGTCTTGCAAATGTATAAGAAAGAAAATAATCTCCTGTCCCGTAGAACCGTTCTACATTAAACATGCATGAACCCTTTCACGCACCAATAATGATAACCTGTCATCTGATAACGTGATAAACTGTCCACTGTAGTGACCGCTGTCCCCGAAAGGGTTAAAAATACTTTGATACACCCAACAAAAATACTCTTTTGTCGGGAAACTGTGTTGCCTGCCATTTAAAACTACCGCAGCGAGGATTCATTTCCACGCCAGTGTAAGCAGAATTTGCGCTGCGGGTTGAATAGGAGAAGCGCTTGTTAGGTCACAGTGGCTGCTGAAAGCACCACCGTGCAACCGCAACCTCCGCCACGTTTCTGACCAGACGCTGCAAGGGTGACAAGGAGCTGGTCGCTTAACAATCTCGTGTCATAAGCACAGAATGGGTCAATGTCGGCCTTAACGATGCCAAAATGACACCAGTGGGCTGCTCTGACCCCCCACACATATTCACTGCCTCACAGATTGCTACCAAGAAACTATTGTATTCACTTATTAATGAATCTGTTCGATCCCGTGACATAGCAGGTTGGTTCAAGATGCTGCCGCTCCACAATGGGATGCGCTCACTGTTTACAACGGCCAGAATGCTCCGTAATATACCAGTAAGACTGGTTTATGATGAATTTGTACAGAAATAAGGCTAAATGGAGTACAGTGGTACCTCTACTTACGAACATCTCTTCATACGAAAATTACGAAACGCCTCAACAGGAAATTATTGGCCCTTGTTACGAAAGACATTTCAAGATACGAAAGGTTAAAAAAAACACTATGGGCCACTACTAGCAGCTCCGAGTTTCCTGAACGCAACGTACTTCTAGCTGCTCTGCCATTGGCTACTACCGAGCATCATCCTGGCCTCCCATTGGCTAAGAAGAACTGCTCCCATAAGTGTATATGTCTGTTGATAGATTGAAATGTGTCGATGCAGAATACTCGTCACTCGTCCAGGAGGTGTTCCGATAGTTTTACATAAATGTGAATCACCCAGAAAAAATGTTGACCAGTCGGGTGATCGCTCACTATGTTTGCCTTGGACATTTTCGAAGGATTGTTAAAAGCCAATAAAAGCAAAATATCCTTGGATCAGTTCTTTACAAAATGCCAAGCAAAACCCACTTCTGAGAGAGAACATAAAGTAAAAAGAGGGCAAAAAAAAAAAAAAAACGAGCAGGATGCAGTTGAAAGTTAAATGACCATAATTTTTATTCTTTACTCTGTTCTTTGTTTTTTTACATTATGCACAACTCTCATTTATTGTGCAATAATCTAACAAGCATTTTTATGCTTTAGAAAACATTTATGTTTGAATTTTGGGCGGGCTTGGAACGGATTAGGGCATTTACATGGAAAACGCGTCTCTACTTACAACATTTTCTAGTTTAGAATTTTTCACCGAACCAATCAATTTTGTAAGTAGAGGTACCACTGTTCTGACTTTCTAACCCGAAGAAGGAAATGCTGTACACTGGAGCGCTATCAAAGGCGTCCATAAAATGATGATTTCATGACTTATTAACGTATTTTATGGTTGCGGCATCAGCTTTCCTCTCAAATGACGGTGATATGAGGATGTCATGAAGCCATAAGGGAAGTGCCACTGGTTTAGCATGAGATTGGAGTCGTGCTATTCACTGCTTTGCTCGCCCTTTTTCTCTGCATGTATTTTTTTTCCCCAACCTTGCCTTCTATTCCCTAACAGGAGTCAACTCGCGTTCTCTCTCTGTTGTCTTTTCATATCATTCGTTTGTCAGTCATTCAAAGCCAAATGTTCCCCCACCACCCCGCCTCCCTCGCTCATTATCTGGCTGGAGATCTAAAAAATAAATAAAAATGATAATGCTGTATGGTTATCACGTGGCATTTTTTTTCTCTTTTCCGCCTACAGAGAAGCAAAGGCGACAGGGCAAGTTCCAGCCCTTCAGACGCCTCTTTGGGAAGAAAAAGCAGAAGCGGGAGGCACAGGGGGGTTTTTATGGGGCACAGCTGAAGGCCAGTTTCTCCACCGGGGAGGTGTGCCATGGAGTTGTGTCCGACGACGAGAACGCCAATCAAAGTCTAAGGTACGCAGTGCCCGTTGAGCCTTTCCTGAAAATTGAAAGTGTTGATGGCTCATTAACAAGCTCCCTTTATGTATGCAACCGGTCAGCGATAAGGATGAATAGGCTTCAGGGAATCATGCGAAAATGTCATCGCATTCGTGAGAACATGTTTTTAATTTTCTCGTACAGTACTGTATATGTTCATGTGTCGATCGACATCTATTTGAAATCAAAAAGCCAGCACAGACTGTTAAGACAACGGTATGGTCCCTCTGTCCGCAGGGAGCTGAATCCCGTTGGATCTCGAGCCCTCTCGCACGACAGCGTCTTCATCCCAGAGGAGTCGGCCAAGCAGGCCGGTCTGGATCACGCCATGTCCCAGGAAAACGTCTCGGACAAAGTCAAAAATCTGCAGGTAAGGTGTCCAAGCGCAGAATGTTGGGGGGACACATTTCCAGACTCGCCCCGGGCAATGGCAAAGAGAAGTAAATATTGTTCAGGGTTCTGGATAATGCGTTGAAAGTCTGTTTTAGTTTTTTTGGAGCTTCCAGTGGTGCTGTTTTGAAATGCCAAAACCAATGGGCTCCAAGCCCCCAGCAGGCCTCTGTTTACGATAGTAACGAATGGAGGACAATGGAAAAATACATGGTCACATGGCACAAGAAGGCATCTCAGTTACCACCTTAATTACTGATTTGGATTGTTTTGTATTTGTTAAGTGTTTCCCCACAAATATTTTCTGTAATTATGACCGCTACATGGTTAGCATACCTTTGTGATGGACTACTTCAGGTTATGTCATCACCATTGGAATGGAACTCTGTCTTACACCAAGTACTGTACATCCCTGGGGCAGTGGGCCACGAATTCCAAAAACTGCGAGTGATTCACTCGCATCCAAAATGGTTTGTAATTGCCTATTGATGTCTCAAAATGGCGGCAAAATACTTTTCTTCTATTGGACAAGGCTTTGGCATGACAAAATGAGTTCCTCCCCTCGCCCCAACGCACTTCCTTGGCACCAAAATGCCACATGAATGCATCAAAGCAATATTTTGATATTAGACATGGCTTTGGCCTGAGCAGAAAACACATTGTCCTCCATTTCTCTTCACGCCATACTCAAAATGCTTCCCTGTTGAACGCACAGAAGCAGATTGCGCAGACGATCAAGTTTGGCCAGAGGCTTCCTTCTGTGAGAAGAAGCGAAGGGGATGAGGGAAGCTCCGATGAGGAGGAGGCTCCGCAGAGTCCGCTGAGGGTGACGGCGCAGGTCGAAACGGAGCCCGCAAAAGCCGAGCCGACGGTTAATGCCGACGACGCTTCAGTTTCACCCCCCAGCTGGGTCACGGGGTTGTAAATTTATTTCGTTTTCATCTTTTGTCCAGGTTCAAGCGGTCTCGCAAGCGAGATCGCACCATGGCACCCCTGTCAAGTCCCCCAGGTCCAAAAGAGTCCTCCCGCCCGGCGGTACCATCGAGTCGGTCAACCTGGACGCCGTTCCTCAGTCCGCATTTCTCCTGGACAACACCGCAGCCAAGCATAAACTGTCTGTCAAACCCAAGAATCAGAGGGTTTCACGCAAGCACCGGCTCGTCTCGCAGGTGAGGAAACATCATTTTACACGAAGGGTTCTCAAACTTTTTGGCCCATGGAATCCTTACCAGGGAACGTTTTTCCGAGGCCCCAGTCATAACCACTATGTGTACCTGCCTCCGTACCCCTCAATACCAGAGGAAACTAACAATACTTAACGCATCTTTAGGACCTCCAGGAAGTAGCCATCCCCGGTGTGGCGCAGGATGACCCGGGAGTGGCGGGCGTCTCGGCAGAGCACCGCCGCAGATCATCAACGGAGGAGTCTCTGAAAGCCTTCAAGAAGCACCGAGTCGAAGAGGAACGACTTGAAGCGAAAAGGAAGAGGGAACTGGACGAAGACGAGAGAAGGCAGAGAGCAGAGCAACTGAGGATTGGAGAAGAAGAAGAAGAAGAACGGTGTCGTAAGCGGCGTGAGGAGAAGGAAGAAGAAGAGAGGAGGCTCCGCAGGGAGCTGGAAGAAGAGGAGAGAAAGCAGCGAGCAGAGCAACTGAGGATTGAAGAAGAAGAAGAACGGTCTCGTAAGCAGCGTGAGGAGAGGGACGAAGAAGTGAGGAGGTGCCGCGAGGAAGAGGAGAGAAGGATGAGGAACGAAGAGGAGAGGAGACACCGAGAGGACAAGGAGCGGAAAGAGGAGGAGGCGAGGCGGCTGAGGGTGGAGCAAAGAAGGAAGGAGGAAAAGGAGGCAAGGAGACAGCAGGAGCTTGAGGCTCAGCGACTACATTTGGAGGAAGAGGAAAGCAAGAAGAGGAAGAAGGAAACCGAGAAGCAGAGATTGCGAGACATCGAAGAGAAATGCAAACCGGAGTCTGAAGAACAGCGGAACAAAATGGCGGAAGATGACGGAGACGGATGCTTGGATCCTCAACAGAGGAAGAGGAGAGCCGAGGAGCAGCGCTGGAAAGAGATGGAGCAGCGGCAGCGGCCTTTCTCCTTCCAAGTTTCTTCCGGAGAAAAAGAAATCCTCTTCCCGAAGGTTAACCTTACGCCTGTTACGGGAACCTCTGCTACTGTCTGTCCAAGAGAAGGCACAAAGTCCCCTTTTGAAGTACCGGACTCCCCCAACCGGCAGACTTCTCCATACGTGCCCCACACTGCCATCCTGGTGACTGGCGCGCAGTTGTGCGGCACCGCCGTCAATCTGGACCAGATCAGGGACACTGCCTGCAAGTCCCTCCTTGGTCTCAGTGAAGACCGGAAAGCCCAGGGAACGCCATCCGCCAAGACCAAGACGTCGCCGGATCGCAAGTCGTCAAAGGCAAAATCCCTTACTGAGTCCACCGAGGTGGACCCGGCTGGTGCAGCCGTCCTGGCTGAGTGGGCCACCATCAGGTCCAAGATATTCAAAGGGGTAGAGGAGGGCAGTGACTACCCAGACCCGAGCAGGAGTCAACCCCCAGCCAGCCATGAAGACCAGCACGAGTTTGCCCACACGCACTTGAGGAAGACCATGTCCGCCAGCGCCAAGTTCTCCATCACGCCTGCCAAGAAAAAATTTGGAGATTCAAAAAGGAATTCTGAGTGCTCCACTTCCAGCATATCTGATGATAAAACGGGAGAGGATGCCGCGTCGTCCGACACGTCTGCTTCCGCTTCACCGGATGCCATCCGAAAAGCTCAGAACAGGACGAATAAGAGTCTCCGCATTCCAGAAAGAGTGGCGGACGAGTGCGTCTTTGCCAAAGACCTCCCGTCTTTCCTCGTTCCCAGCCCTGGAGCCAAGCCTGAACGGCCTGACTGGAAGGCTCGGGATCGTAGCGGGTCGGCAGAGCCCGAAAGCAGGGTGGAGGCTGAGGAATCGAGTTTGGACGGCGATGAGGCGCCTTCACCGTTTGGCATCAAGCTGAGGAGGACCAACTACTCACTGCGGTTCCACAGTGAGCAGTCCACGGAGAAACGGAAGAAGCGCTACAGCGCCGGAGACAGCTTCGACGGCGTCCCCTCGCCCCTGACCCCCATCGAGCTGGACTCGGACGCCTCGCCGGTCTTTTCCGACCGATCCAGTCCAGTGTCACCTCAGAGAGAA
Organism: Hippocampus kuda; assembly: GCA_901007745.1. Classification (NCBI taxonomy): domain Eukaryota; kingdom Metazoa; phylum Chordata; class Actinopteri; order Syngnathiformes; family Syngnathidae; genus Hippocampus; species Hippocampus kuda. The sequence goes on from CAAKHF010013415.1 coordinate 37,286, forward strand.
GTCAAGTACTCCCTCGCCTCAGCCTCCCCTGTGATTCCGCGAGCCGGCTTGGGCAAATCCCCGAGCCCCACGCTGCAATGCGACGGGGACCACATGCCCTCCAAGCCGTCGCTCTACCGCAGATGCCAAGCCTCACCCAAACCCACCGATGGAGTTCCCACCCCTCCTCCGTCACCGCTGCCTAAAGTGAGCCACGGCGAGACCGAGGACTCAGCCGGCCAGAGTCATCCCACGGCGGTTGGCCACCTGCAACGGGGCAACCAAAGCCAATGTGAAGAGGAGCCCAAGGAGAAAAGATCTTTCTTCCCGTCCATCAACATTCCCTGGAGGGAGAAAGTGGACAGGAAGACGGAGCTCATCAAGAAAGGTCAGAGTCACCAAGTCCACATAGGTTTTGTAAATGCATGGCTTTCAGAGGGAGTGCTTGATCGATAGATTGCAAATTGCTTAGACGCGGCTGTTTCCCTTTATCGCCCCCCTGCAGAGAAACCGTCACTTCAGAGCAGGCACTCCCTGGACGGCGCCAGGGTCCAGGATAAGGAGGCGGGCCCCCTGTGGATAACGCTGGCGCTGCAGAAGCAGAAAGGATTCCGGGAACAGCAGCAAAACCGCGAGGAACGTCGCAGCCAACGGGAAGCCAAGCTGGCCGAAAAGCAAGCTCGGGAGCGAGACAGTGTGAGTTGAGTCCGTGTGCTGGACTGCCGTTTGTGTATATAATAATAATAAACGTTCAATCCTCATCTTTCCACATGTCGGTTGGCAGGTGGGCTTAGCGATGACAATTAGCTCCACCGAGAGCCGAGGAGGAAGTGGGAGCGTTGGTACGAGTTCGAAAGCTCTGACACCGGACGAGGTCAAGAGACCAGATAGCCTGCGTGGACGCTTCGAGAGGCGAGAGCAGCTGAAGAAAGCCAACACGCTGCCCAGCTCTGTCACTGGTAGGCACAGCTGGCAAAACTTCACATGCTGTACTTAAGAAGAAGTGCAAATTCTTGTGTGACTTGTAAAGGTGCACTGATTCAAGATTTTCAACAAATTTTTTCAACCTTAACAGTACTGATACTCAAAGTCAGATATTCTTCTCCCTCTGCGAGCAGCTGAGACTTACATTATGTGCTGTACAGATATCCATGTACAATATATCGGTCTTTCAGTCCTACAGCGTCCCCGTGTGGCCAAAGCAGGTTAGCATCAAAATGGCCATTCTGTACAATCCAATCTATGATTTATATAGCGCTTTCACAACAGCACACAAATATAGATTCAAAGGGGAACAAAAAATTGTTTAATTTTTTTGTGTGTCTGTCATTACTGCCTGTTTTTTAAGCACAATATTTCCGAGTGGTATTTGTCTTTGTTTAAATTAGTTTTAGCAAGCGGATGCTACTGCTCACGTGACTATAAGTACGACAACAACAGCTGGTGGTATCGCAACTTCGACCTCTTAATTGTACATTGTCTTATTTTACACCAGTTAAGTAGCTACTTGGATGAAAAGTTTCCAATTTTATTTATTTTTTGCCAGTGGAAATCGCCGACTCCACGCCGTCGCCCCCTGCTGTCAAGGAGGTTTCCAAGCGCTTCCCGGCTATGGACTCAGCGCAGGTGTCCACCGAGCCCGCCTGGCTGGCGCTGGCCAAGCGAAAGGCCAAAGCCTGGAGTGACTGTCCTCAAATCATCAAGTAACAACCTCACCAACAACCCCTTCATCAACCCTCCAACTTACGATATTAGTGGTCCCCAACGAGCGGGCTGTGAACCGGAACCGCTCCGTAGCATTTTTGCCCCCTCCCCAAAAAAAAATTCCAATTTCATTGATCGTCAGTGTCGGAAAACAGTTTTGCATCTGCCTTATATACTTAAAAAAAAAAAAGTTAGCCCACAAGCTAGAAAAAAAATGAAGGAGGGGTAAAAAAAAAAAAAAAAAATTTGAGACCTTCGGAAATATGAAACCGCCAAATGATGAGAGAGAAAAGCTTCCAAAAAAAATCAGTCGTCCTACTTAAAATCCGTTTGAGTTTAGTGTTAAATCACTGAATTTCTTGCTTTAATTTCCAACATTTTATCTGCGATGACCAAAACATAAGTACGTAGACGACATGGACACAAGTACGGAAAGACATTTTGAGCTCAAGAAGAGAAACAAGTGCAGGGCTCAGCGCTAATTACAACTACATTCAGCATTGTAGCAAAGTGGCGAGTTGTATTTTTAATACAATAGTACTTTCACTTACAAGTTTTACACGTTATCAGTCATCGCTTGATCGATGTGTTTGCTATATAACGAATTCAACTTGTAATTCAAGGTACCAATTTGTTCGTCCCTCAATTTAGCGTCTCCGGTCCGCAACGCAAGAAAAAGAAAAAAACGAAACGTTGGGGGGCCCCTTCACTGCACTCCGCAACACACGAATACCAGCTCTGCATGGAGACACCGCACTACTCCACGAAGACTCCCCTCACACTTGGCTGCATTCAAATATCCAAATATAATATGGAATGGTTGTTAGCATGCGGCTAATACACAAAACCACGTTTTAATTTTTATTGTAGCCAATCACCGGGATTGTAAATACTCGGCGACTTCCAATGAAGAGGTGAAGGTGGGAGCGAGTCACGATGGGTCTCTTAAAGGGCTAGCAGTGTTATTTCCACTGTGTCTGTGACGGCCTAGTGGGGATTTGTGGGGGTTACCCCCGCCCAGCCCCCGCCCCACTTCCGGTCACTTCCTGCTTGCTGTACAATATAGATCAGGGGTAGGCAAAGTAAGGCACTCGGGCCATGTTCTTTTAAACTGGGCCACTGTATTTCTTTTATTTAATCTTGTGCAGAGTCTTGTAATATCTGTAGCATTAATTGAGCCATTTCCCCATTATCATTGGTTAATTAATTTTTAATTTTTTTAACCTCATCTGCAAATTAATTGGACTATCTTTCGCATTAAATCATTTGCTAATTGATCTTTTAAAAATAAATGTAAAAAAATATGTTTTAATTGGCAAAATCATTCTTCAAGACATAATACAACAAAAAAGTATTTATATAAATTTGATAAAATACAAAATAAACAAGCGATTAGTTGAAATCAATTATTTAAAAAAATTAACCTCATCTACAAATGAACCAGACCATATTTATCATTAAATAATTTACAAATTCTTTTTTGGTAAAAAAATAAAAAATGTTGTTTCGTACATAAACCATCAATTTTACCAGTATGTTATTCAATAATTAGTTGATTATGATTAAATGAATTACCAATAATACATTAAAAAATATAACATTTTCAGACAATACAAACCAAGATGAAAACATCAAAATTAACGCTTAGCCATATTTTAGATTTTTTTTTTTAAACCTCGAATGGCCCTGTTACAAAATCTGTCTTAATCCTTCCGTTTGGAAAAATATGGCCCTTGAGTCAAAGGTTTGCCCGTCTCTGATGTAGATCCTGTTTGTAGGCCATCATCAGCAGCAGCATCATCATCATCATCTTCATCATCATCATCACTTCCTCCTCCTCCTCCTCGTCCTGGGTCAATGTTCTTCCTGCCGTAACCATGTGCAACATATGTACTGTAAGTAAGACAGAGCCTTCTGTTTCTAACCTTGCTGGTGTACGCAGTGTTATGTGTTATTAAAAAAAAAAAAAAGTTTGGTATTATTTGCACTTTTTGGGGAGGGTCCCACAAAAACTTATAAAGGGAATTGTTAAATGAAAAAAAAAATGTTATGAAGAATTTAAATAAATATGTCCCAATTGACTGGCTGCTTGTTGTCGCTACTTTGAAAATGTTGATACTGTACATGAACGGATAGTGAAATAGATTTAAAAATATATTTTTAAAAACTGCACAAGTGATGGCTAAATGCCTATTTGTAAACAATACACAAAATCATTCCGACACCCGACCACCAAGTAGCGCCGGCACACCACCGGGGAAGAGAAAAGCTCTCCGGGAAGCGTCCGCGAGCACAACGCCAGTCCGTTGCGAGCGTCCAGGACATAGACGGTGCCGTCGGTGGAGGCCACGCCCACCAGCTCCCCTCGCATCCCGCTGTCAAAGGCGCAGGGGCTGGCGAACACTTTGCCCGCCGTCTGGAATGTCCAAAGCAAGGAGCCGTCGGCGGCATTCAAGCAGTACAGGCGGCCGTCGTGAGAGCCGCACAGGAGCCTCGCGAGGTCCGAGGTGATGCACGGAGACGAGAAGACGGCGCCGTCTGTCCGGAACTGCCAAACCTGTTGGGACAAATACAATTTCCTGCCACGTGGAAACCAGTCTGAATGAAATGATAAACACACTACATCTTTAGCCTAGCAGATGCTAATTTTAACAGCTTGGCTAATTTCCGCACCAATGTGCCATCGTGGTTGAAGCAGAGGATATTTCTGTCCACTGAGCCGATAGCCACGCGGCCACCGTCACCGCCGCACTTTGGCGAGGAGAAGAAGGGGACGTCCCTGCTGTGTGACCACAGAACCTCGCCGCTGTCCTGGTGCCACAAAAAAAAAAAAAAAAAAAAAAGCGTCACATTGTTGGACCGATGCAATTCTAAAAATGAGGTTGAAAACGTACCGGGTGCAGACACAGCAGCTTGCCGCCGAGTGTGGCCACGTACAGTTGGCGGCGGGCGGCGTCAAGGTAGGGCGAGGAGAATATGGCCCCGCCCCCACAGTGACGACTCCAAACGCAGCGCTGAGCCTGAAATAAAAATGGACGCGGTGGCTCCTTGAATTTTTCCAGTTATGAGCCATCGCTCGGTTGTTTTTTTTCCAACTGTGCTCTATTTGTTACCCTTCCTTTGGTCACATGACCCCCAACTCACCTGGAGGTCCAAGGCATACACAAAACCATCGTGCGAGCCCACCATCATCCGGCCCATGAGGTGGTCTGCGGCGGGGCGGCTCTTCACGGCGTCGCCGGTCTCAAAGACCCAGCGCGTCTCGCCCGAGTCGGCGCTCAGCACGTACACGTTGCCGTCGTAGCAACCTGAGGAGCGCCAACGATTCGTCACGGCGAATGTCAAGGAGTGGTGGTGAAAAAGATGAACACCGACCTACGACCACATAGTGTCCGCATGGGGACACGCCGGCTGACGCCTCCACGCGTCCCCCGAGGACTCGTTCCCACAGCAGGTGCCCGCTGTCCAGATCCAGAGCCTGCATCCTGTGCGAGTGCGAGCCGATGAACACCACGGTTTGGATGCTGTCTTGCCCTTCCCGGACCAGAAGCGTCGGCGAAGCGTCCACGCATCTGCCCGTGTCCGAGGACCAGCGCTCGTTGAGGACCAACACACTTCTGTCCTCGGTCCGCGTCTCTGTCATCTCACTCTCTCCTTTGAACACTTTTAAAGGACAGCTCTTTTCGCCCTCCTCCGAAGTCGCTTCCGCCGCGATGCGCTCTCGTTTTCCCGGCGCGACGACGAGGCGCAGGACATCGGCGAAAGTCCCGTCGAGGACCGCCTCCAAAATCCGAGGCGAGCCGACTCCGGTGGCGGCTAGGATGTCCTCGCAGAGTCGAAGTGCCTTCAGGGAGTCTCCGCCCCCGAACAGGAAACGGGAGCCGTCATCCAACTTTGCGTTCCCGTCGAGACCGAGGGCGTCCTGTTGACAGGTACAAAGTCATCTGAATGTTTCTCATGTCTATTTGTGGTTTTCAGCAGGAAACCTGTCATACAGTGAAAGTCCTCTACAACGAAACCTACATGGGCGAAAAATACCCCCTAGTGTGAAAAAAAATGTTCATGCATGAAAGCCATTCCCACTTTTCTGCTCCCCTTACAACGAAAAGCCCCCGTTTCGTTATACGAAATCTTTTTCTCTGCTCTTGCCTCACAACCAGATTCACTACAACAAAAAAATGTACGTTTTTGTGTGTGTTTGTGTTTATGTCCGAGATAAAATTTGCTTCAGTGAAAAGGCCCCTGTTGTGAAAAATTTCTTGCTGCAAACATGATTTTGTTGAAGAGGAGTTTCACTGTACCTGCCATAACCCCTGGAGCGTTTCCTTGAGTTCGGCGGCATCTTTACGTGGCCGACTGACGTCCGTGTGTTGCCTCTGGTATATTTTCACCAATGCTCGCAAGTCCACTTTACCTGCACACAAGAAGCCATGAACATTCCATCCATACCTAATCAATCAATTTTTTTTGGTCTCTGCTCACCATGAGGTGTCAGAGGTAAGGACGGGACGTGCACCACCGTGTCCGGAATGGCGTAGGAGGGCAACAGCGGAGTCAGCTGCTTCTGGAGATGCCTGCTAAGCTCGGAAGAGAGGGGTGACCCGGCTTCTTCGGAACCCGCGGATGCGGCGAGGACGACAAAGGCGAGCAGTCGGGAGTCGTCGTGCAGACACACGGCGCAGGACTCCACCTCAGGCAGATTCGACAGCATCTGAAATTTGAGTAATTGATAATCTAATCGAAATGCAGCTCGAGAAAAATGAACATTTATAACACTCAATATTCACTAAAATGAATTAATTTTGTAAAATGCATAGTGGGGAAAAAATGACCAAAAATTATTTTAAAAGACGTTTCAATTTACTCAATCATATTTTCACCCTTGAAAATGTGTGAAATCGATTGTTATTATTTAGAAAACATGATCAAAATGTACCAAACAATTGCATTCAATGACGTAAGTAAAAAACATTTTGATTCCACTGCAAACTATAATAATATATTTCATTTCATAAATTCCATTTCATAAATATTATACAATAAATACAATTCAATAAAAACATTTTTTATTCAATTAAAAATGTCAAATTCTTTTAATTATAAAATATAATGAATAGACTGATAAAGGTTTCTTAATTAATTAACCAAACCAATTTTAATCAAATGAAAAGACACCTTGTCTACCCTAATTACATTAAAATTACTAATTAAACTCAAATATACAACATATCAATTGCAGATGTATCAGGCATTTTAAGAAAAAGAAATTCATTGAATGCAGTTACATAATTCTGCATTACAAAGTAACATCAAATATGCGGTACATCCATTAAAAATCACATATGAATAAAACACAAATTTAAAAAATGGTAATGATAATTGAAATACATTTTAATGTTAATTATTTCAGTCAAAAATAATTGATAGCATGAGGGGGAAATTTAGGGAGCCAGTTCGAACATGGGATCTCATGACATTAAGCGCTTAACCATGTTCGAGGAGAGTAAAAAAAACAAAAGCTTACTTGCTGTAGGTGGTCCAGGTTGACGCATTTGCCGTGGCGCTTGATGCTTCTGTCCTTTCGGCCGAGGTAGTACAACTGCCCACCTCTCACCTCCACCCAGTCACCCGTGGCCCTCATGGTCCCGGGCACCGCCGAGTCCTCGTGATCCAGAAGGCACACCCTTTCATCACCGCCTGCCTCCACCAAACAGCGAGCATTACGACCCACCCGTTTCAGTGGGCTGTCTGAACTTTTCCCCCCAGAGCGCCGCATACAGAAACACGGGCGTTCATTTCATTGATGTCTTAACACCGCTTGATGAGTTTGACCACGCTTTGATGGACATATTTCACCTATGTACACCTCTCCTTCGCCTTCCGTCACCACGCCGCCATCTTGGTCCATCACTTCCACTCTGGTGCCCAGCAGGGGGCTCCCCAGAGGCACGGCGAAGGAGGCGGAGCCGTCGGGCTGCCGAAGGACCGAGGGCGGGATCTGATAGCAGGTGGCCCAGCAGGATACCTCGGTGACGCCGTAAACGTTGAACACAGCCGTGGCGTTGTCCTCGTGGCGCCAGGCACTCAGCATGGATACCGACGGGCACACCTCACCGCCCAGGGCGAGCACGCGCAACGACGAGCCGCGTGACAGCACTTCCTGTCGGAGGAGTCGCGGACCGAAGCGAGACAGTAGCGTGGGGGTGACCTGCGGAAGGGAAACGCATGAGAGTGACACTCTTTTTCTTCCTCTATCTATGGCAGCAGCTTGAATGGGAATGACAAAAAAAATGTGTGTGTGTGTGTGTGTGTGTGTGTGTGTGTGTGTGTGTGTGTGTGTGTGTGTGTGTGTGTGTGTGTGTGTGGGTGTGTGTGTGAGTATTGCAGCTCAATGACACACTGCTGCTGAGTCTTTTCTATTAC
>CAAKHF010013417.1:0-16561 GCA_901007745.1 Hippocampus kuda
GGGGATCAGTCATGACAAAGAGAAAAAGTGTGATGAGCATTCAAAGGACAATTGGATTTTGACCGCCTATGTTGTATGTACTGTGTAACACAATTGATTAGCAGTTACACACAATTTTTAGACGTTGATCTGGCATACTTCTTTTCATAAACTTTGAGTTTTCATATTTACATTACCCATACAAAACTAAAGCAAATGAAATGTCAAGAATGCTCTTTCCAAGCTAGGCAAAAACAGGCTTTGGCAGAGCAAGGGGAGGCCTCGCTGAGCCTCGGGGGAAGTGCCCTGCATTGATGTTTCTAATGAAGAGCGCTGAGCTCCATTGATCCGCCGCGGAAGAGAGTGAGCTGTCAAAAGCAATCAGACAAGTCAAAGACCCACTTTTTTTTTTTTATCACAGCACTGAGTAGTCGAAGTGAGCACGATACTGTTGGGGAGGAGGAGGAAGAGCAGCTCAACCTCCCACAGCAGCACACGCAACTTTGATGCCTTTGTAGGCCTACTGTTGTACCTAACTTGGACAATAAGATACCGCCACCATCTAACAATGAAGAGTCTACATACTTTTAACATCCTATAATATTAAGTAAAAGGAATCATGCAGACTCTTGTTGCGCGTTTGCCACTTGTTGCTATGCAGAATTCATAGGTCTCAACCACAACTGGCCCACAGACCACTAAAAAAAGGCCAAATCTGTGTGATTATACTAACTCCGGGCTGGTGATACCAAAAAAAAAAAAAATCAACAGTGGCACCTTCAAAGCTGATGGACCAGCTATTTGTTTGAAAAAAAGTTCCCATGGGGGGGAAAAATATCAAGGTAATTTAAATACAGTGTTGTCTTAAGACACAAGTTTATTTCGTAACCACGGGTGTTACTCAAAACGATTGTATCTCAAATCATTTTTTGCCGGTGAAATACCATTAAAGGGATACTTGACTAAATTTGCTATTTTCAGCAGTAAAAAGTTAATATTGTCTCTATAATTAATTTAATAGCTTCATTATTTTTCATGTCCAATTAGCATCTTTAAAAACACATTTTGCCACTTGCTGTTGACTGAAAATCACATGTGCTCAGGGCTCAGGTTGCAACCAATCACTGGTCATGTGAAGTTGGCAAGCTGAGTCGTGATTGGTCAGAACGCGTTTTAAAATAAAAATGAAAATAGCATTCCATCATATTGTAAATTATTAAAACTTAAGATTATAGCATTATTAAAAAGAATGAAAATAATTATCCAGTTTGAGCAAAAGTAATTCATTGTGATTGTGTTGCTCCTCCTGTTGTGTGTACAGTATCTTGGCCACCTGGGGCAATATAATCCATTCACTCATCCACCCATCCATCATCTGAAACGTTTAACCCCACGAGGCAGACATGAAGATATACGTGGAGATGATCACAACTCTCCAGTAAGTTGCAGTTATATTAACCCTTTTTTTTCACCAAACTAAACATTTTTTCAGATCATGACCACAAAGGTTGTTTACTCCGAGTACTCACAAATACCAAGTACCGATAGCTCTAGTACTTTCGATATATAAACACAAAAATAATTGTGCAGAAATGTCTTTCTATGTGATGCAAATGATTCACCCTTGTGTCAAACTGCTGCAGTATAGCACCAAGTGCACCCGAGGTGGGCTTAATGTTCCTTATTTATGTTTTTTTAAACTTTCAGTATCGACGGCTAGTATCAGCAGACTCCATGAGCACCTGATAGCTTACAATAAGGCTGGTATCGGCCCAATACTGATATCAAATTCTATGTGTTTGTTTACAGGTACTGTACTTTGATTCTCTCCTCTTTCATCTCAAACTGCTTCAAACAACAAAGCGTGTGCCGGAAAAGTGGTTAGGACTGCACGACTGTCCATGTTTTATGTTATGTGTTGTGTTTATTATTTTACTTAATGTTAACCGTTTTGTTAAGCGCTTTGTTGCAGCTGCCGCTGTTGTGAAAGTGTATTGTATTGTATCTTTATTTTATGTTTTGACAGTAAACATCCTCTGTGAGTGGCATTAAACAACTTGTAGGGTCTTTTGAAGAATTCTTCATGATCTGCAAAAGTGTGGAAATAAGTTGAGTTCCCTGTTGCAAGTCAAGGGGGGGGGAATAGACAAATGACATCTTGCAGCTGAAAAAATATAAGCAGGGTCACTTATATCTCGAGGCATATTCGTCACAAACTAATGCCCCTTTTCTCTGGAATGTTCAGGATTAGTTATCCATTAATAAATGGCAGTGAGGCTATTAAAATAATACTGGTACATTTTGAAAAGACCTATAGTTTATATTTTGATATAGACAGTTATTGACGACGTTCTTGACCTCGGTCGAAACTGACCCAAAAAATACAAACCATCCATGGAAAATAAATACTATGTAAGGGGGAAAAAAAGAAAATTTCAAATATGTAAGGAGCACATTATAATGCCACACAGCTGATCGCATGCAAGCAAGGACACTCCTTCAGTAGACACAGCGTACTTCCCTCTATTGCACAAATATCCCGGAGCTGCACTATAATCTGACTAGTGACACAGCACCATGCAAAGCACTAAACCTCTGTGACACTGCGCTGTGGAGCCCACCGCAGTAATTACAGCATAAACTTGCGGGCTCCTTGTTAATACGGTGCATGGTACAATGGGGGCATTTTTAATCAGAATGGCTGTGACTGCAGAATAATCTTTCCAGCCCGGTGACGACGCACCGGGCTGGGAAAAAAGTGAGGGCATCAAATTTCCTGCTTTGCATAGACTTAAGAGTGGCTACGAAACAAACACAAATTTGCAAAGCAACTCGACGTGTTTTTTTTAATTTTTGTTTTGTTTTTGTCAGGACCACTTTATTTAAACTGCTTGCTTCTACTCATGAAAGCAACGTTCAGAGTGTGGAAAACAAGTGAGCACCTAAAATAAAAGCCAAACTGCAAAACACAAACATGCCACCCTACCAACATCTTCACAGGTGACGTTCATAAGATGGTAACACTGATATATTGCTCACGCAAAGGCCCAAAGATTCCATTACATTAAGACTTGGGGATGCAGCACATAATAAAGCAATATAGACTTGTCAATAAACATGGCGGTGTGGCACATAATATGGCACATGACAAGTAACCAGCAAACCCAAGTAGCCGAACATTATTATAGCCTTATTATCAGAAGCTAATGCAGGTAACACCGTTTACCATTGCTAATTTGTGCTAACAAAGTAAATTTTGTTCGGGGCATGACTGTCTCAGCTGCTGCGTCAAAGTGTTTTTTTCACTCTGGAACGTTGGCCACCCTAGCTGCCAAGTCATTGGTGGAGAAATGGCTAGTTCGAATGTTAATTAGCCCCATTAATTAAAAGTTACCTTAAGTGCGGAAGTGCAAAACATTTACTCTCAAGAACATTTTTTAGAAATATGCAGAAAATGACAATTTTCCTTAGTTGTTCAATTTCACACTTGAATCATGGACAGGCTTTTCACAGACACAACTACTTGTATACAAACATTAAAAAGTACATTTTCCACAGGATGTCCTTTTTAAGGATGGTGAAGTTCACACCACTGTCTGATGGGCCAGATGTATCACTCTTGCGGGCCATGTATTGGCCCACATCAGCTTAAAAAAGTTTTGTTCGAGTGAAATGTGTTTCCACAGGATGTGGTTGCAGGTTCAAGCATGTGATAAAATTGTTTTGCTGACATTGATGTGGAAACAATAGGTTTTGGACATTGTCTATCAGGCAAATTTGTTGCCACTTGTGCATGTCTGACCTGGTGGTGGATCAATAGTGGCAGCAGTGGCCTAAAGTACTTTTGGCAGTGGCTACTGTGACTGCATATTGATATTTTATCAATGTTTTAAGAGCTCAAATCAACTTTAAAAACGTATAATGGATCTAAGGAGATTTAAACAGCCTCAATGTAAAAAAATGTAAAACATTGAAAATGTGTCATCTATAACATGGAATTAGTGTTGTAATTACAACTGAGAATAACTGTACTATGTGGACGAATAATTATGAAAATTGCGCAATAGCTTGGAAACAAAATCTGTATAGATCTACAAAAAAAAAGAAATGCAAATACAGCAGATGCCACTTTTCAATTAACTCACCTAGAAGTTTAATTGACACTTAACAAAAAAAACATTTTAATGCAGCAATAATGCACAGAAAAGTTTAACATTTTACAACACAAATGTCGAGTTTGCGTGTGTAAAAGAGGCGCCAGCACTCACCTTGCAGCAACGAGGTAATGTTTTATTTTGGAGAGTTGCTTCGGTTAGTTTGTTGCGCTCTGTTTATTAGCACATTAATCCTCGGTAGATGTCCAAAATCGCTTGCCGAATATGAACAACTCCGTCTGGCACTTTCTTATTTTTGCAGATTAATAACAGTCACATATGTGAGAGCACTTACGTTGCCCGGTTTAGTGAATGTTGTTGCCTTCTGCGAGCTCTTTAAGCGGATATAAAAATACAGCTTGCGCTACATGAGTTTCCCGATTGCAGATTGGCTAAACTCACGCGATATGATTTAACATTCATCCAATCAGATTCCTCAGTCAGTCGGCGCTGTGACGCGTGCTTCAGAGGAAGGCAGCGAAACAAACACCGCCCCGCTATGCATCTTCATGTTTGAAACAAGCCAACCTCGCGAATGTAGTGCCGATACTAAGCTTTATGGGAAATGTGGTCTCTATATCGAGGAACTAATATGCAGACATTATTCTAAAAACTACAATCCGCCATTAGTCAATGACGCGCTATTGCCTTGCATCAGCGCGTGTGCGTGGATCTTACTTACCGGCAAAGTTGTCACATTTTAGCCACTTGAGCGTATTTAAAAGTCGACATTTCCCCAAACAAGTCATCAGTCAACGGCCAAATGAAGCTGTTTATTAGCGAAGGCAACCCGCACTGCCTAAAAGTGTTAGCTGCTTTAGAAGAAGCTGGAGTGCAGTGTGACGTCCAGTTTGTCAACCACGAAGGTAAGAGAGACACTTTGAAGCTTCGCTCGGTGGTTATAACAAGAAAAGTGTCAGGCCCGTTTGGCATTGCGTGCGGTTATGTGTCGTTTGGGCTGAGTTTTCGTGAAAGTGGCGGTTTTTGGGTCCATGTAAGCTTGTTTGGCTCGTGCCATTTATTGCCTACCTTTGTCAATCAATTTCAGGTGGGTGAACCATGTGGCAAAGCAGACAGACGCCTATGACGTCACGATTACCGTTTGCATTCTACTGTACAATATGATGCTTTGCCCTGATGAGAAATAAAGTACAAATACCTTGTTACTTGTGTAGCTTTTTTAGGTACCTGTACTTGAGTATTTTTCGAAACGACTCTTTCACTAACTACATTTGAAACACAAATATCCTTTACACCTTACTTTGCTTGTTCTTTTTTCGACATCCACGGAAGAGGTCAAACAAAGATGTAAATGAAGAAAGTCAACTGGGGTTGAGAAATTGGGCACTCATAAAACAGAAAATATAAGACAGCAGTGACATGGTAGAATCTGAACCAGGGTGCATTACTAATGATGATGCAACAGATTGGAGAGGCAAGATATTCCCCATCCATGGTGTTATTCAATAAATCGCTGTTATTGTTGTTGGCAATTAGAAGCATGATTTGTATGCATTGTCTTGTGGCAGTCTAAAAAAACACCACCTTGGAATATTAAATGCTGAACCTAACAAAACACATACTGTTCAGATGTACTTTCCCCCTCAGTTGTAAAAATGTGACAACCATCTTTATTTCTCACAAAAAAAAAACACAAGACAACATGAGCGGAACCATTTTCACATTGTTTACCATCTGAAAAGAGGAAGGCAATCACCGAGTCGGTTGTGCTTCCTTTGCCAAATACACAGTCGCCATTTACATGTTGTAAAAGCAATGATCTATGGACATACAGGCCATTTTTGATCCGAGGTGTCTGCTTCCAAGCTGCACATATTCAGGCATTAACAGAACTTTACCTGCATATCTGACCTTTCCTTTTTTTTCTTTTTTTCTTTCTATTCTTTTTAATAACATATATTATGTTGGAAGACACTTACTCAGTGAATAATTGCGTTTGACTTGTGCCAGACAGTCAGTCAGTCATGTGAGAACATGTTTGAACAACATCATAAAAAATTGTGAGATGTGGAAAAACAAGTCGGGCAAATATCTGAATTGTTATTCATCACCTCACCCCTGATTGGACTGCTCATCCCAGATGATGTTCCTTCAGCAGCCAGATCCCAGGAATCATTTAGCCGCCACCATCTGGCATGCTGCTGTGCTATATGGAAAATTAAGCATGTGCCTTTTTTTTTATTTGTTAAATGAGACATGACATATGCTTTGTTTTTCCTAATTTACACGTTAGTGGCATGCTGTTGACAATATTCACAAAGGATCATGCATCATGTAAAATTTTACACACCCTTGTTCTTATCCTACTGTACTTACCCTGTTTTGAGGGGGTCACCCAGTATTATGTAAATGAGCAATGTTATGCCCTGCCCCATAAATCACTGAGCCAATAACGATTCCACCTTTCATTATAATGACAACATGAGGTGGAGCCTTGCAGGAACAGAGAGCCCGGAGTGGTGCGGAAAAAAGCAAGCACCATCTTGCACGCCCCTATCAGTGTGCTGCACATGGAAGCATCACCAAACAAATACTCCCCAGCGTGTCGACAACTTCATCCAAGTAATCGAGTGTTTGGCGGTTAACAGAAGCTTGCATTGTGCATCTTATAAAATTCAATGCACCGCTGATGACACTTTGACTTTGACTTGCAGCAGGGGTGTCACTCCTGTGTGAGGTCTGAAACTTCACCCAGCCTAGCTCTCCATTTCATGGGTGTACAATCTCATTCTTTGGGCGGTGAGACAGAAGTGCAGAATGCCTCACTCAAAAAAAATATAACAAACTATAAAAAACAACTATTACTTGAAAAGATTAGTTTTATTTAGGAATGGATGATTTTGATCATGATAATCTGCCCACATACTACTGTATTTCTGTTGCAGTTTGTGTGTTTCTTGACAGACAGCATCATTTTATGGATTAAAAATTGATCAAATGCAACATATCGAATAGGAAGCCTGGCTCTCATAGTTCACATTGCAAGCAAGTGGCCAACTGTTATTTTTTTGGCGGTCCAGTCAAAGTCTGGTTTGGAAGCGTCATGCCCTACGTAATACGTCAAGCCACACATGCGTGGACAAATTGCAACTAAACAACACAGACATTAATGTAGTAAACGCATGCACGGAAACAAGCACAACAAACACTTCTGTTGTAACGTAAAATTGTTAATTGATAAATCACATTTGCAGTACATGTTATTTTGTTATTTTGACTTCAAAATGGCGCCGCGTGAGTGGCTGCCTTTCCAGCAGCTCCTATATTTTGTTGTTCTACTTCTTCTTTTCATAACTTTGCTGCTGTGAATTGGGAATTTCTCCATTGCGAGACTAATAAAGGTTTTCTTATCTTATTGTGAATTTAAAAAATGCTGACGGTTAATTTTGATGAATGTTCGTAAGTTCTAATAATAAAAAAAAACAACACATTTTCCACATTCTTTTTGGATACTGTTTTTCTTTTTCTTAAAAAAATGTTTAGTTTTGACTGACCCCATCGTAATCGCTGTCATATTATCGTGTGTTAAGATGTATATCTTAAATTTTGTCCATATCATCTTGCCCTAATACTTGTACTAAATCATAATAGGCAAAATCTTTGTCTCTAAGTTTGACGGAATTCAAGCTTACACTTTTTTTTAAGAGAATCTTGTGCCATTCCTGAGTCGTCCATCTTTGCCAGCCCTGCTCCTTCCTAATGGACAGCACCTTTTCAGCCCCAATGCCATTTGCCGGTCAGTAATGTACAGTTCTCCCTGCAAAGTCAGTGAATGCATGTATTCCAGAGTATCTAAATTTTGCTCATGTTTGTTATTTTCTTAGATACATGTTTGAAGTGAGCGGACAAGAGTGCAGCGAGGCTTGCGATCAGTGGTTCGAATGGGAAGCCACAGATCTCCAGGTAGACTCCTCAATGTGAAACACCAGACTTTTCAGTTTTGCTGTAGTACAAAACACTCAACCCTCAGAAAGACACAAATGACTTTCAGTTGCTGTGCCTGCATATTCTCGCCTGCAAAATCCTCTTATTGTGCTTCAAAATGTTGTTGCTGCCAGTGGGGATTTAAAATGGTGTAAATAATCATTCAATTGTGCTTTCGGACCCAGCAAAGAGAGAAAGTCATTTTCCTCTGTTGTAAATATTGTCTTTTGTTTTTTCCCCCAGCCTGCCCTCCTGCAGGCCCTTCATATGGCGGTGCTTCAGGGGAAAGAATTGGAGGCCACCAAAGTCCTCGCAGGGCCCCTCAGCTACTTGGATCAAAGCTTGACCAAGGCGAACACACCTTATTTAACTGGGGTACAATAACCCGATCCTCAAAGATTTGTCTCCACCGTAACTGGCTTCCTGCTATTTATTGCCACTCGAATTTGAAGTTTACTGTCAAACTAAACATAAAACAAAGAGATTTACCTACCACTGTGTAACTAGCGATGGGCATTCTACACCCCATTCCAAATTCTTATACAAATTTGGGAGCAAAAGATTGTCAACTTTTCAACATCCACCCATTTCCTATAGAGCCAGGCCTCAATGGATAGAAGGCCTACCCTAAATGACTTTTGACAAGACACCCTCGACCGGTCGCCAGTCAGACAACCATTCAGACTCTCATTCACACTTACGGATCATTTAAAGTCTTCAATTAACCTAGCATGTAAGCACGGGAAGCGCGAACTCCTTACTGAATGGCAGGAGTCAACAACTCAGAATAGTGAGACGGGCTGGCAACCACGAGTGCACCAATTCCCCCAGCATCATTATTTGTGGCAAAACATATATTATTATGAAATTGTATTAGGACAAAAATGGCCTCTGCCGTTATAACCGTTTGGTACTCTCATCAAATAAACGCCAAAGGCCACTCACTAAACTGATGATAGTACAGTATTTATCAATTTGCTTTGCCGACTAACTGAGCTGTAAATGTTTGTAATGGGTGTTTTAAAAACGATTGTTAACAGCGGGCTTTCATTGCAGTCAATCTTGTTTGTGTTTGTCTCAGGATGTTGTTTCGGTGGCTGATCTTGTTGTGTGCGCCGCGCTGCATCCCATTTTGTCCGCACCATCGCTCGCTTCAGGTGAGAATTAACACTGTGTTTAGACATGTGCATCCCTCAGTATTTCAAATCAGGTTGTGCTCGTGATCGCCCACAGAGCGATTGTAAAATTCTACATCTGGACGAAATTTCAACTTTGATACTGTAGCTCTTAAAAGTTTAATCATTGTCGTTTGTGAGCTAGACCTTTCCTATTCTTACTTAAATATACATGGTCCTTTTCTGAGTTTTTTCTTCATCCCTCTCTTTGCTTTTTCCAGGTGACCACAAGTCTGTGAGGCTTTGGTTCGACCGTGTGGCCGCCTCACAGAGCTGCGTGTCGGCGTCTCACAAAGTGCTGCAGGGAAAAGGCCTGCAGGCAATGAAGAGCTTCATGCAGAGGCAGCCTGCGCCGCAGAGCGGCCAGTGCAGAGGCGGCACGCATCCTTGCAACAGCGGCCCTGCTGAGGTACCTGCTAGATCACTGCAAATAAACTAGACTTCAAAAATTAGACTTCAAGACTTCACTTGAAGCGGCAGCTGCAACAATTAGACTTCAAGAAGTTGCATTCGAGGTCCTGTTGTCCTGCAAAATCAGACAAACTGAAAAAGAGCAGAGGGAAAATTAGGCTCCGAGGTATTGAGTGGTATTTTTCCATTGTGTTCTCCCTATTTGTTTAGGATGAGGAAAGGGAACGTGTGGTGTCAGAGGAAGAGATGGAAGCTGCTGCTCTCACCTGGAACAAGGGTTTCAAAGCCTCCGCAGCAGCCACTGAGAGGCTCCACCCGATGTATGTCATTGCATTTATTCCACTCTTCTACATGGTTACTATGATGATTTACACTCTCCTTTTCCTTCAGTCTGCCACAGGAGGGCAAACGAAACATCTTGTTGACCAGCGCGTTGCCCTATGTCAACAACGTACCCCACCTTGGCAACATCATTGGCTGCGTTCTTAGTGCTGACGTCTTCTCCAGGTGCCCAAGAGGGACAGAGTATTGGGGTGCTGGTTTCTGTTGAAAAATTTTGTTTTTGTTTTGGGTTTTTTTTAGGTTATAGACGATGCACAATGAACTACTGTAGTTTGCACAGTGGCATATGAATATGTGGTCACTGGCCAAGAAACTGGCAGTTTTTCATTTGATTGTTTTGTATTTATGTCCTGTGAGTTTTTTTCCCCACAAATGTGAGCTATAATGATGACGTTACTACTGCATTAGCATTTCTGAGTTGTAGAGTGTGCATTCTGACGCCAAACATCGGGTTACGTCGCTGCTGTAGGAATGAAACTGTTCTGTAAATGGAGGACCGCTGCGCTCATAAATAGGCCAACTCAGCCAAGTTATTGAGACTGACCTATTTCTCTTTTGTTATGCTGTCATCTACCAGGTACAGCCGACTGCGAGGCTGGAACTCGCTGTTTGTGTGCGGCACAGATGAGTACGGCACGGCCACGGAAAACAAAGCCCGTGAGGAAGGCTTGACGCCGCAGCAAATCTGTGACAAATACCACGCCATTCACGCCAGCATCTATGAGTGGTTCCAGATTGATTTTGACTTCTTCGGCAGGACCACCACCGAGAAGCAGACAGAGTAAGTTACAAGCAGGGTTCACATCGCTAAGGTTTGTCTTCCTGGAGTAGTCTCATGACAGCCACTTCTCACTCAATTGAGCTCAAATTCAATTTTTTTTTTTGTAATACTGACTAATACTCTGTTTTCTTTCTTTTCCCACCAAGGTGAAGAATGAAATTCATTAAAATAGATTTTGTGTGTTAGATTATGCTCAGTAACAATTAAACAAGGACATTCAATAAATTAAAGAAAATGTGTGGCTTGTCATAGGTGGTATGCAACTATGCATATTGCTGAAGCTTTGTGAAATGTGTTAAATTCGATATCCTTTGGAATACATTGTTCTAATGGTCATTAAAAAAACATTCTACATCTTGACGGGTATTTTATTTAGGACATAGCTCCTAAAATAGGCATAAATCAAATTAAGTATGTTTATTGTTCCACCCTGTATTTGTAATAATTGCAATTATAAGCTAAATAAAGAGGTCACAACACTGCAAAGTACTCACCTGAGTAGGAGGCCGTGTTTACACCGCTTGTCTCAGGTATGAAAAGGCAAACATGTTTTACATGATTTTTTACATTATGTAACATAATGTCGTAGTAATCTAGGCAGGATTGCGATTTTGAACGTTTAGTCCTCTCAGCTATCAAAGCTGCTTAATAACTCGGAATAAATCTTACAGCACAGTTGTGGTCAACTTCGACAAGTCACCTCACTTTTTTTTTATGTTGCTGCAATTTCTGTGATGTTAGATAAATTTCATCTGAGCTGCACCATTGTGAACAAAAACACAAGAAGAGACATTCTTCTCCCACCAAGAGCAGACATCTTGATCTGCAACAGCATCACAAAAGACATCAGGCGCTATGTGAAGTGGAAAACAACCCGCAGACTTAAAAACCAAAGTGGATTCATGCAAAGAGCTTTCACATTCTGATTCAAACATAAGCTTCCCCCTCCCCTCATCTCCCGCTCGAATAACATTTTAATGATCACCAGTGGAAACCCTTTCTTATAGCATTTTTCTCGAATGTCTTCTGTCTGTCACAACAATGATCCCTCTTACTCAAAGGGTTCAGTGTCTGGTCTGTCTTAGTCTGAATTTGTGTTCAACTGTCGACCCAATTTTTTGTCACTCAGGATTGCCCAGAACATTTTCTGGAGGCTCCATGAAAATGGATTCCTGATGGAAGACGTGGTGGAGCAGCTTCGATGTGAGCAATGCCAGCGTTTCCTGGCTGACCGCTTTGTAGAAGGCATCTGCCCCCACTGCAACTACCCCGACGCCCGTGGTGACCAGTGCGACAAGTGTGGGCGACTCATTAATGCAGTGGAACTCAAGGTGAGCTCATGTGCCTATGAGTTTCAGACAAGTTATGGAGTGTGATCGGCCCCCTGTTGTATTTGGAATACACTATAGCTATAACTACCTAGCAATTTTATTTGTCTTACCTATGAATGAGCTGGCTGATCTATCTATTGAAAAAAAATGTTAATGTCACCATTGAGCACAATAGTTTGCCCACCCCTGTTTTAAATCCATTGGTGTGAATAATGGCGATTGGCAGGCAACCAATCCGCCAAGTAGCCCACCTCTGTCACCCGACTCAGCTAAGACAGATCCCCGCTTAACCATCACCCTTATGACCACAAGCATCATAGAAAAGCATTGATCAATGTATTGAATGAAGCTATGTCTGCCTGTCCCCTTTAGGCACCTCACTGTAAAGTCTGCAGGCAGACTCCAGTCATCCGCTCCTCCAAACATCTTTTCTTGGACCTGCCAAAGGTATAAATTGTGTCGTTCATCCTCCCATTTTGTGTCCAGTCTCTCTGTTAAGGCAGCATGAGCATGGAAAATCTATGTTTTGTTTGTTTTTTTTGTATTCTCCAGTTAGAGGGTCAGTTGGAGCAGTGGCTGAACAAGTCCACCAGCAGCGGAGACTGGACAGCAAATGCCAAACAGATCACTCGATCCTGGCTCAGGGATGGACTCAAACCTCGCTGCATCACCAGAGACCTGCGCTGGGGAACACCAGTTCCGCATCCAGACTTTCAAGAAAAGGTCTGCTTTTTCTCTCACCAGGGATGGATTTACTCTGCAGGTCCCATGTGCCCAACTATAATTTAATGCCTATAGTCCATTTTTTTTGACTGAATATATTTTCCAACATGAATTGCACCACAAAGGTTAACACGGGGCAAAGGCAACATGGAAAGAAACAATAATACAGAGTGAATATATTAAAGCATGGAGTTACCAACCTTTAGGAGACTTGAGAGCTACTTCTGATTAATGCAGAGGGCTACCAATTTCATTCATTCATTCATCTTCCGAACCGCTTTATCCTCACTAGGGTCGCGGGGGCTACCAATTTGATAAGATAATATAAGATAAGAAGATATCGTTTATTTGTCGCACACTGGGGAAATTTTCAGTCAACAGCAGCAAAATTGGGGGGTAGAAAGAAGAAAAACAAAGTGTTTGCATTCACAAAAATAAATGTTTCAGTTTCAATGTACACTTATGATACACACTTATAAAACAACAAATTTGCTCAAATAACCTTTATTCATGTTATTATAAATAATATACATTTATGTGACGACAGATAATGTTAATTCTTACAATAATTAGGAAACATAAATAACAATACATAACTATTTGTTTCTACGTGCTGTGTAAATCTAGCTCAAGTGTGCAAACAAGTTGTTTGTATTTTCTTCACACACAGTTGTGATTGTGGCCATTCATGGCTCTCTCGCTGTCTCTTCAGGTGTTCTATGTGTGGTTTGATGCCCCGATCGGTTATGTTTCCATCACTGCCAACTATACAGACAAATGGGAACAGTGGTGGAAGAATCCAGGGCAGGTAACATATTCTAATGCACTTGGTTTTGATTCAGCTAGTCTACACTAAGCTTCTCATTGTGTTGCAGTGGGAGAGAGGATTTAAGATCTTACAGATAGAATGTAGTAAATATCATGCTTTAAGTGTCAGTTAACCATCTTCTACATGTTCATTTAAAAAAAAAACAAGATCCAACAGATTAAAAAAAAAGAAAGAAATATATCCTTTGCCATCACAGGCAACATCTTCATTCACATCAACTCATCTCATCTCTCCATCTAAAATCCCAGGATTGAGCTGCGGTGTGTGTATGTGTGTCTCCGTCTGTCTGTGTGTCAGCGTGTGTTCTGGGTGGGAGCTGAGAAGAGCTGATTAGTCCTCTTTGAACAGGATGATCTCACCATGATCTAATATGATGTCATCCTCACGTTGTAGTTTTGATTTTTGCCGCCAGGTGGAGATGTATAACTTCATGGCCAAGGACAACGTGCCATTCCATAGTGTGGTGTTTCCCTGCTCCCTCCTGGGAGCTCAGGACAACTACACACTGGTCAATCACTTGATTGCCACTGGTACGCATTTATAATAGCCACCATAAATACTTGTATTACTTGTATCATAAATATTTAAAAGTGATGAATTATTCATCCTACAGTCACACCAGGCATGTAATATTCTGACTTGTGTGCAGAATATCTGAATTATGAAGATACAAAGTTCTCAAAGAGCAGGGGCATCGGCGTGTTCGGCGACATGGCCAAGGACACGGGCATCCCATCCGACGTGTGGCGCTTCTACCTACTCTACGTCCGTCCCGAGGGACAGGACTCGGCCTTCTCGTGGGCCGACATGGCTCTGAAGAACAACTCTGAGCTGCTCAATAACTTGGGCAACTTCATTAACAGGTGAAGAGCTGAGTGAGGAGGTTTGGTATCTCAAGGGACTTTATGTGTGGAGCAGATCTGATAGCATGTTTCTCACACAATTAAGGAACCAACTGAACCCTGCAAGTGTAAGCATTAGCCCTGCAGTATGGGATTGCAGCAGAGATAAGGAAACAGAGTGTACAACATGAGTTGTATTCGCGATTACAACGCCATGCTGATTAGCTGTATAATTGAATGATTACTCTTAATTTAATCGTAGAACATCTTTAAGATGATGCTGGCGACACTTCTGAAAGGGGAAAAGGAACAATTAATGTAATAGCAGTGTTGAAGGAAGGAGTACTTACTACATCACATGAAAAAGGGGGCAAGGTTTGTGATAAGGCAGCTTAATTAATTATTGGCTCATCGCAGTAAAACAGAAAAATGTAAACGTCCATCATCCCAGACACCGAAATACACTGAAAAAGTGAAAGAAGATATCTAACTGGAAACCACATCAAAGCGGCAAGTACTCGTATACCAAGAGTGCACAGCTACAGAAAGCCCGTGTAATGCTTGCTTAACCCTGAACAGTAAGTCAACAGGGAGGATGCGCAAACCCCGACTGCAGGGGTCTCACCCCATCATATCATTACATGTAAACATCAAATTGATGTACAGTGCTGTGAAAATTTATTTTCTCCTTCCTGATTTCTGTGTTCTTTGCATGTTTATCACACACAAAGGTTTCAGCTCATCAAACCAATTTTAAAATCGCACAGAGACAAGGAAATACAAAATGCAGTTTGTAAATTTTTATCCCAGACGTAACGGGCCGCACATCTTCCAAAATGTGCAATGGTTTTGAAATCAGAATTCTCAGATAGTAGTTTGTTCAACTATTTATTGTTCAAGTTACTATTAAAATGGTGTTGATAACCCCCCCCCCCAAAAAAAAAAATGATTGCAATATCAGTTATTCTTCATTCAATATGACAATTTAAAATTTGGTACAGATTTGAGCAAGAATCATGGAAGTTGATGCACATGATTTGCTTTTGCGGTCCACAAAAATGAATTGTGTCTGGCCAGATATGGCCTTGCGTTTGATGCTTGTGCCTTAGTGGACAGGCGAGTAGTCCCACATCAGTCCGTTGAAGTTGAAGTAAAGCAAGAAAATGATGACATTATCCATCAACATTAAAATAAAACAAAGAGTGTCATAGTTATCCATCACCACATAGTGAGCTTGTAAAAGTTTTCTGTTTGGCAAAATTCATTGCTGTTTCATTCAACGTGAAATCAAAAGGAGGGTAATTCCCTTCAAACATCCAGTCCAATTAGGATCACAGATTGTTGGAGACGTAACTATTTCAAGAGATTCCCCCCGCGTTTTGTAAATATGTTTGGGATGGTGTAATATCACGCCCAATTAGACCGCCTCTTAAATGAATTTTAAAAAAAAAGATTTGGGTTAAATCCCACATCAAAGATCTTTTGCAGTGGGGTTTTTTTCTTTTCTTTTAGAAGATCTTAAACTGCATCCAGCTGGAAGTGTTTGGAGGTAGACAGTGGCCTGAAAACCACACCTTAAATCACAATACAATAATTAGTGTCAGAATGTCCACCTTGTGAGCAAGAGTGCGAGTCAGGCAAAGTTCATTCCACTCATCCATCAAACCCAGCGCTCAGTGTAAATATGACAATCTTGTCAAAGCATGTTGGTCAGGCGGAATTCAATGTAGATGGGCGTTTGTTGCGTCAGATCGGTCTCACCACGAGCCGCCCACTGATGCGTGCGTTCAACTCAGCTGGATTATTTGCAGTGAAGAGGCTCAAAGGGAAGGCCGTTATGTTCATTTACATCAGCAGAACACATTACACAAAGCAACACAATCTATAATTTATCATCAATTAGTGTGGCGGCGAGCAGGCCTTTTTTTTTCCTCCATCAAGCACTTTCTCCCCACTGATTTTTAGCTGCCTTTTTCACTCTCTTCATGACCCCTATATTTTTTCCTTGCTTTTTTTGTCTTTTCACCCTCCTTCAACTGCCCCCCCCAA
>CAAKHF010013417.1:16581-29500 GCA_901007745.1 Hippocampus kuda
CCCCCCCAAATCCTCTAGAGCCGGCATGTTTGTTTCAAAGTTCTTTGATGGCTGTGTGCCCGCGATGGAGCTGCTGCAGGCAGATAAGAAGCTGCTGGCTTTAGTGGGCTGGGAGCTGCAGCAGTACATCCAGCTCATGGACAAAGTCAAGTAAGACCACTTGAATTATATATACAGTATATTCGCTATGGCGTAAGTGTCTGCTTTTCCATACATGTATCTTTTTGTGATGTTTTAAATGGTGATGGAGAACCTATTTGCGCTGGAACTGAAATGGCGCTTGAATATTTCCACCAGAATCCGTGACGCTCTGAAGCACATCCTCAACATCTCGCGCCATGGCAACCAGTACATCCAAGTAAATGAACCCTGGAAGAAGATCAAGGGAGGAGATGCAGAGCAGTGAGATTACGATGACCAGCTCGAGCCAAACCCTGTCTATAATATCATGTGTGGTCGGACAAATTTGCATATACAGTGCATCCGAGAATCCCTGCTTTGAATATAGAAACAGAAATCGACCAACACTCATCTTTTTGGATACAAACGCAATCATTCAAATTGTCATATCACCCTGGAATTGTGAAATTCAATTTTAGAGGACCAGTAATAAGAAGCTATCATTCCCCTTCAGGCAGCGTGCGGGCACTGTCACTGGCGTGTCCATCAACGTCGCCTGCTTGCTGTCTGTCATGCTGCTCCCCTACATGCCGGCGATGAGCCAAATCATCAGGGATCAACTCAATGCGCCTTATTCTTGCGTCAGTGCCATGCTACATGGCTCGGGCGCCTTTACACGTGTTCTTGACGCTGGCCACCGCATTGGCACCGTGAGTATGAATGCACAATACATCTTGTATTATGTAAAAGACATCTTTTTTTTCACATCGGCATGTCAGGAGATTCCTCAGATGTACTCATTCTGAACTGAGATGGGGAGATGCCACCAGACAGTTTTTTTTTTTTTTTTTTAAATTTTATGGAAAAAAGAAGCCCTTTGAACTATAAAGTGAACCACTTCAAAAAATGCTTGACCAACATTAAAATACAGTAGTGTAGTAGGCCGTTGAGAAAAAAGCAAGGCACTTTATGTTCGTAAAACGTATGTTTAATCTTATTGTACTCCACTGTAACATTGTGTGGTTCGAACATTAACACTGTACTTAAATGTAGGAATTTCTTTTAAAAAAGTCCTGTAAACAATTCAATTTCAATGTAATGCTAATATAATTGGAAGTCAAGTCAAAAGGTTTCTTTCAAATAATATGTCCTATGCTCCTTTGCTCGTCGAAACAAACACAGCATTCTGATGAATATTACATTTGTGGAATATGAATTAAGCAACAAAATCTTCTTGGTTTTTATCCATCACAGGTTGCTGCCATTTTGCCACTTGCTGTTGAGAAAAAATGACATCACAGTGCCTTAGGGCTCAGGGAACGACTGTCACGGCTTACCTGTTTTCTGAGTTTGGTCATGTGATGTTCTCAAGCTGAACTCAGCCGTTCAGTGCTATGATGTCATTTTCAGGCAACAGTAAGTGGCAAAGTGGCCGCCCCCTGAGATGGATCAAAGCAGGTGAATTTTGCTGCTTAACTCGTATCCCACCAACAAATTATTAATATGAATACCGTGTTTACACAAGTGCGGGCGCCTAGAACATATTGTTGTCGAGGACATTTTTTTTTTTGCTTGACTTCCTCCTTAAGACATACAAGCCAATGTGTCTTAACTTCCATGGCAGAGGCTCCGTCGAACCCCTGCGATTGATTCACCGAACCCCTCGGGGTTCGATTGAACCCAGGTCAAGAACCACTGCTATAGAGGGGAAAAAAATGGAACCATTGTAGCATTAGGCACACTTGGACCACTAGAGGGAGCCCATACTTTCAGAATCGCGGTTGTAAACTAAAGGAGAAGTCCGTCAAATTGTGCCTTCATCCCTTGTCAGTCAAGTTGCACTCATCACGCTACTTGAATTACACTCAGGCTCAGCCCATTCCAGTCCACTGAAAACCATGTTTCCCCCCTTCGCAAATAATGAATTAATAAAGGTTAAATAAAATAACTTCAGAAATAATGAATTATTAGTTAAATGTAGCAACGAATGATCCTCCCAACCCCTTTGTCGAAATTATAATAAAACTCCCAAGACCATGCCCCGCCCACATTAAATGGCATAGACAAAAAGCTTTGCCGTTAAACATTGGCCATCTGCCTCCGATACCTGCTTCTTATTGGGTGAATTCCCAAGTAGGCGTTTGTCAGAGTACAAGTGTATGGAATTCGCTCAAATTAAGCACTTTAGCCCAAAATGGCTGACTTTCTGTTTTGATACACATGATAGGTTTCACCCGTTTCGGTTGAATTACGAATTATACAACCTTATCGACGGTTAGCATAAAATTCTGCGTTTCACATCACATCTCCAAAGTCGTCAGGCTTATTCTGCTGCATCTTCATCATAACTGCCATGTTTTTGTTTTTTTTAAATAACTCTGCCCCCCACCCTCCTTCAGGTGAGTCCATTGTTCCAGAAACTGGAGGTGGAGCAGATTGAAGCTTTGAAGAAGAGATTTGGTGGACAGCAGGTTTGTGATAACCAAGAAGCAGTATGACTGTTCTATTGGCGCGGGAAAATAGTAACAAAGTGGTGATGTCTAGCCGTGCAAATGATCCAGGCAGGCAGAATGCCTGCTTGCATCGGCTTTTCTATTGTGATATATAGCAAACAGACAATAGGTGCTTTTGTATTTGATGAATTAATCAAATAGATGAAGAATAATCCTTGTCTAAACCTTCTCGTCAACCGCCTTCGTCTAGCCTGAAGATGAATCGCCAAACAAGAAGGTACCGTTGGTGTTTGTGAAGCGTCCACACTGGTGCTGTTACCGTTGATTGCCGCATGCTTTCACGGATATTAGCAGCTCATTTGAATGTTCTCTTATCGCCACGAGTCCACTGTGTCTCCGCATCTGTTCGTTCATCAACCACTCGTGAAATCTCGTCGACACTTTGACTGAGACCCGCTATTGTCTGAAATGAAGTCAGTCGTCTCTCTGAAATAACAACACGCCGTATGTTCTGATTGCAGCCTCAGACGGCGACTCAAAACGCTGCCAACCCTCAGTCGGCTGCGACTCTGCCCACCCCTGCGATCGAGGTAAACGCTGGAGCCGACCCGGAGAAAGCCCGGCAGCTGACGCAGGCTGTGGCTGAACAGGTAATGTTTTGACCCACCTTGACCTCTGCAAATAACAATTTTGTTTTTATGTAATAGTCTCTCTTAATTGCTAATTAGCTGTTTAAAAAACTTACTGCTGCAAATATTGCCTTAGTATCTTAAACCCTACTCCCCGCTCCTTTCTCACCCACAGACAAGCACACGCGTGTGTATATGCACACACACAGAGCGCAATTATGATACAATGGTGATGACAATCCGTGACTTGAAACGCAAAGAAAAATCACTTTTACCCAGTGACAAGTTTAGATGTTTTTATTGCTATTTTTTGGTGTTTTAAGAGTAAAGATGTGGGTGGTTTGTGCCGAGAGGTTAACACCTGACTTGGCGGTGCAGCGGTTACCAGCTATAGCTCCGCCGCACGTAGCAGTCCTGATGACAGCTCACCTTTTCCTTGTAAAAGTATTTAAAAGAGAAATCAGTCCTGTGGTGAGTACATTCCAAATGGTCATCACTTGCTCCTTTTGTCTGTGTTGCTTTTTAAACTGGTCGCGTTTTGATGACAAAAACACAGCCAGTTCCCCCACCTTCCGTTTGCTCACAACGATCGTGTGAGTGGAATCAGGCAGCCCATTTCACGATCCGTATTGTCACTCTTCTCTATCCGCTTGGATATCATAATCCTGCAAAATAATCCCAATTTTTAATAAATCTATCTGTGATATGGTTATGTGGGGGGGTTTCCCTTTAACTAACGGAATACAGTTCCTTTTTCTTGTGTGTCTTGAATGTGTAACGCACTGGCGTTATGTATTCTGTTACTCCCAAGTGTGCCGATTAAATTTATTAACATCAAATCCTACACACCATGATTTCCCAACGTTTCCAGAACAGGATCAAATTCGAGAATTGACCATAACATACTAAAATAGGGGGTCCCAATGCCATTACAGTGAGTACTACTCAGTACAGTGAGTAGTTAATTTTGACTTGATTATTGACATCGAAGCAAGTCTATTGAGTTAAAAAAGATAACATTACATTTTATGTAAAGGCAGAAAAAAATTGTCTTCTCCTCCCAGTCCTTTGTCTCCTCGTGAATAAATTTTTGGGGTGGGCGAAACCTTGTAGAATGTATTTGCCAAAACTGACTCACTCAGCAATTATGAATTGTTATAAATTTACTGTACGACTCATGAAGAATGGACCCTCGCTATTTTTTTTAATAATGATCTGTAA
The DNA here is from genome assembly GCA_901007745.1 of Hippocampus kuda. Classification (NCBI taxonomy): domain Eukaryota; kingdom Metazoa; phylum Chordata; class Actinopteri; order Syngnathiformes; family Syngnathidae; genus Hippocampus; species Hippocampus kuda. Next base: position 21,005 of record CAAKHF010013417.1, read on the forward strand.
TGATGATATGTAACGATCAAATCCTGCTCGCAGGAAATTAAAGGGCCATTCAGTTTTTTTCAACTGGAAAATATATGCATTGATTTCTTGCAAATGAATGCAGTCCAATGGCTTTCAATGCTTGAGTTTTGAAATGAACCAATGAAGACACATCATTTATATATTTTTTGAGTTTCAGATTCTTCACAACGGTAGTTAATGTTAATAGGGATCAGATACCTTTATATTACCCCAATGTAAATTGTATTTATTGACAAAGTCACTATTGAAGGTTTTTGCACAATAACTACACTGAAAAAAAATCCTTTGGATGTACTTAATTTGGACATATACATTGGTTGCACATCATTAAAATGTGTTAGACTAACATTATTTGAATATTGAGGGACAAGCAGAACATTACATTAGTTTAATAAATTTTAAGTCTAGGGAGTTGAATATGTTGTGATCCTTTGTGGATTTTTAATTTTAATAAAACCAATGCACATTTGAAACCCCAGTATTTTGTCTTTGCCAGGGAGAAAGGGTGCGTGCTCTCAAAGCACAGAAGGCCGACAAGGCGACAATTATGGCAGAGGTGTCCAAACTGTTGGAGCTGAAGAAACAGCTGGCCCTAGCAGAGGGCACGAGCCCCGAGCCCACACCCGTCAAGGGCAAAAAGAAGTGAGACAAGCGGGCGAGGCAAAAAAAAAAAAAAAAAGGCACAAATGGTGAGGGTGGTTCGCGGTAGAAGGGGGTGGGTGGGGGACAAGTTGGAGGTGCAATAGGAGAAGGGGAACAAGATGTACATGGCGAGATGAGGCTGTTCGCCAAAGGCAAAGCCGTGACGGGATCTGAGACAACGCGGCGTTGGCACCAAGGGCTAATGAAATGCTAGCGAGGCTGGCGGGGAATTGAAAACACACAAAGGGAGCCAAATGAATTCAACAGAATGGAGGGATTTGGGAAAAATCCCTAGACCAAGAGAAACCGATTTGATACTCTCCCTGTGATACATTCAACATACAAACCACATCAGCCTCTCAATGTACGCTTTTGAAAGTGTTTCTTTTACCCATTTTTTTTTAAACTTTGCAATTATGGTGCCGACTTACTGTGATGCCATGTACTTTTCTGTCAACCTTGTGAACACTTAATAAAAACAAATCATGCATTAACAAGCGAAGCAAAAAAAAGAAATCACTTTTATTGCAAATTTGGGGTTACAGTGACATCTTAAAAATGTTAAAGAACATAAAAATTATTTTAAAAAAACATGCATTTATGTATAATAACTTGGGTGGCTTGAATAAAAGTAGAAATAAACAGTACAGATGAGTACAGTAAATGTTACCACCATTATATAAAAATAGCATGTGGATATACCACCAGTTCCAGCATAGAATAAAAAAGGTCACCTGTAGAAAGTTTAGGTGGGTGCAACCTGCTTGAATTTTAAATACACATACAGGCAAGTGACGGCTTACAAAATAGGGGGCACGGGGGGAATTGTCATACTCTCAAAGCAAGGGGGCATATTCAAAACGTTCCTGAGCTCCTCTATCTACAAATTGGGGCAAATAATCTCTGCTAGTCATATTGCAGCCCTTGAAGGAGGAGTTACAATTTATTGCAAAATGGCAGGAAAAGATGACAACGAAATGCCCTCAAATTGAGTTCCTTTCTTTCAAACATACAATCATCAAACACTTTGAAACGGTGGATACTTAATTGTTCCAAACCTTGCGACCACTGTATGATATGCACTCAAGAGCCTGCTTCTTTTGCCTTTCACATGCTTTGTCTTTTCAGTTTGCCGCAGTCATGTTGCAGCTTTTCTTTCACTCTGCTTTGACTTTCATCTTTTCCAAACATCTTAAAATCTTTGGTTTTCATACCTTCCGGTCTAAGGAGCGTGTACACACCGACCATTTCTTCACTACTTCTTTGTCTTCAAGCTCATTTCTTGGTGTTGACAAGTCTCTCAATGAGGGCTCGCCGTGTGCGCTGCACCTCCTCGCCCAACCTTTCGATCTCCGCTTTCAAGCGCTCATTCTGCTCCGTCAGCTCCTGCACTTTCCTCTCGTTTTCTTGCTCCCTCTCCTTGCGACTCTTTTTGGCGGACAAGTATGAAGACGAGGACGACGACGTGGCGCGCTGCTGTGACTGGGAGGAGGCGCCCGGGGATGACGAGGCGCCGTCAGGCCCCTCGCTTCGCCGCCGCTTGCCCAGGCGCGAGGGTGAGTAGATGGACGGGGAAGAAACTGGTGACGACGGGGAAGAGCAGCGCTGGGACGGTGACTGTGAGGCAGACGACGAGGAGCAAGATGGCGAATCGGGGACGCAGGGCAACTCTTCTTCACTGACTGATGGAGATGCTGGATGGACGCTGTTAACCTGCTGCTGGTGGTGATGGTAATAATAACAACCGCTTGAATCCACCATTCCTCCTTCACTCAGGAACTCGAAGAACTCTGGGGGCAGCAGGTCGCCATCGCTGCTCCTCGCCTCCGCTTTCCGCTCTTCTGTCGGAGTCAAGCAGGACATGGTGGAAGATGAGGTGTGATGCAGAGGCTGGGTGTTGTGGATCTGCTCCGTCGTCCTCTGGACGCCCTCTCCCCACGTCTGACCTCCGTCTGTAAGCCACGTCAGGGAGCAACTCTCCAGCACATCCAAGAACTCGGGCTCCTTCTGTAAGTACGACACCAGAAAATGTGATGTCACAATACGCCTTTGTCTTTCAAACTACCGCCCTAGGGGCCATTTGGCAGCCCACTGCACAACTTTTGTTGGCTTGACACATTCTAATTCCACATTATCGGGTGATGAGGAAAAAAACTGGTTAAAATTTACACAAAAATTAAACAAAGGTTTAATGTTACAAGACATGACACTTTATTTTAAATATACTTATGTTTGAAAAAAAACTTAAGTCTTAAGAGCTGTAAGATGTTACTAAAAAACTGTAGCTTTCAGAGTATTTTAAATTATAGGAATGTTTAAAAAAATGACCACTTTATAAAAATGTCACTTCAATTTGTGTATTACAATATTAATGGCTTTCTATTATGTCCTTTGTTTAATTTTGAAAAGACTCAAGCTTTTTAATGTCACATTAATATTGTCAGTCCAGTGCCACGAGATTCAGATTTCTTTAAAAGTAAACATTTTTTTTGTCACTTATATTTAAATTTACATGTTACAAGGTTTAATTTTTGTAAATGGTGAACAAACTTTTTCCCTCTCATATATATCACATGAATAACTTTGCTTTGTCACCAGTAACACGGATCGGAGGTTTGGACAGTTTTTTCTTTAATTGCTTTGTGTGTTGACACACGACATATTTAAACATCGTTAGCCTAATAGCATAATTGCCGATGTCATTTTTAACTTAATGTCACTATATTAAAAAAAATACCCATGAACTTATTAAAAAATTTTTTCTTTGTGTAGATTCTCAGTCATTCAGGACATAAAAAGACGCAAAGGCTGAATTGAGGCAACTGGTCTCTTGTTTTCCCCCAAAAAATATTTTAAATGATTTAATGCAATTATGCTTATTACACATACAAAATTATAAAGTTGCTGCCCTCACAACCCAACCCTGTATATGCGGTCGAAAATGGGTGGATGGTGAAGTGCCCACCCTCATTTTTACTTTGGACACACCTGGCTCTACATTGAACAAATAGAATTTATTTTGGTTTTTATAAGTCCCCTCCTCCTTAAGCCACTCACCTCACCATACGAGGGGGCACGTGCCAGCTTTGCCCCTCCCGCGTCCGAGCCCAGAATGTCCTGCAGGTCCTCATACCACGCCTCCAACTCTGCGCCACACAGCGGCCCCACGCCTGGTGGGTACGGCGGGGGCAGGTGCAGCCACTCGGCAGTCATCTCGCCAGTCAACTCGCAATGCACTCCACACTCGGCCACACACTTCACTTGGGACCTGACGGCACGAGAGATACCACAAATGTTAAATGCCAAATCTGCTCCTGTGGGAATTCAAGTGTGTAACAGTGTGATGGAAAAACTGCGGAATCGTGCCACTCCCTTTCAAAAAAAAATCTGATCAAATCATGTTATGAGACAGTTGAATATGCAAAATAGATCATTTAATTTGATTCCTTGCCTTAAGTTAAAAATGCAGAATGCGTGTTGAAAAAAAACATACAAGCACAAAGTGAATTAAATGGAAAATTAAAGCTATCGTTGTGACAATAAAAAAAAAAGGAAAACGCTTGTAAAGAAAATTCAGTTAAAATTGAAATGAAACTGCATTTTCACTTTAAGATGCAAATTACATGTAGAACATGGCAGGAAAAAAGTACTTATTTTTATTTTCACGTTAAAAGATTCAAAATGTTTCAAAGTGAGGTCCGTTTAAAAATTAAAGCTCCACTTCATTAAAATGCACAATTTCTTTTAAAATGAAGGCTACACTAATTTCATTTAAAATGCACATTGTAAATGGGGAAAAAAACAAGCACAAAATCAACAAATTGAAAATGAGTTGCATTTAGAATTTGAAAAGTCAAAATGTACGTAAAAAGTTAAAAGCACACAACGGTCAATTTATGTTGAACATTAAAGCTACAGTTATGAACAGTAAATGCAGACGGAAAAAAAAAACATACATCAAAGTAAAGTTAAACTGCAAATGGGAATAACTACACATGCGCATCAAAGTCAAACAAAATTGAAAATCAAAGAATTATGAAGTTCAAAATGCAAATTGTATACATTACAAAAAAGGAAACTATTGGAAATGAGAAATTTTAATTTACCTTTCGAAGATCTCCCTTAATCAAGTCTGCAAATCGGCTTGGGATATTTTGCCCCTACAAATCTGGAAGAATAATTTTTCCAATTCAGTCACAAATGAATGAGTAACTGAGAAGAAAAAAAGTGGGCAACACAACTCTGTTCCAAGACAGACGTTCGACCCGTTAACTCTAAACAAAGACCGAGCGGATCTCAACTGCGCCCCCTGCGCTCCAAAGCGCATCACAACACGCTTTGTAATCGATAAACAAGATGAGAACGGCGACTAGACTTTGATTTCAACCTCTCACGGCACCTGACAGTCCTACCTCTTGCTCGCCTTAAACGCGCACTGTAGCCAGAACCAAAAATTAGTACGAATAAAACCGAAATGAAAGTTTTATTGTAGTGGTTGTTTAAAAAAAAGGGACTTCATTAAATGGCATGTTCCGTTTGGCATCAAATGCACATACCTTAACAGGTTGTCATGTTATTTACTTGACAATTGTTGCAATCTTTAGTTCTGTTAAAAATTGTCTAAGGTCAAAGGTATTTAAACTATGATTATTGTCGAATCCTGTTGAATTGGTCGCTATGAGCCAAGACAATTACGTCATGGAAAAAAAGAGGACTATTGCGTCTCGAATGGGCGAAACTATCGAAAACGCGAAGACGTTAAAAAACGACACAGGTTATATAAATATTTACATTTTATTACTTTCAAAAGAATTGTTGCGACGCAAGTCTGTAGTTCGGTGTTGGGTTTGTTAAAAGGAAAGTCAATACTTTGCAGCTGTGTCTTAAATATTTCTCTTGTCATCTGAATGATATATTGATATAATCTATCCAATTGTCTCTTCTAACTTTGACGCACGCGAATGTTGAAACTTTGCTAGAGTCGTGCGACACCTCCGACGAAGATATATTTAGAAAGCTACAGCCTCACTTCAGAGCGACTGGAGACATTCAGAACGGTTTCCATTCTTTAAAAAAAAGTTTCCCCCGTTGACTTTCGCCAAGATTTGGAAAAAAGCCCTTAAATAATAAAAACGCAAAATTAACCAAAGGCAAAAAGTTGTCACTTACCCTTTTCCTTTTATTAGTTCGCCGTTTTGACTGTCGCTGGTTCGAATGTTGATAGTTTAGTGGGAATGGGTGATAGCTCATGTTAACCATTGTTCAACACTTGACAGCCGAATGTGCTTAAACGGAAACTCCCGGCGCTGTTTATAAGGAGCGAGGACAACCGAACTACGGCAGGGCGACACGGGTCTACTATATGACGTCGAAATGTGGCGTATGAGCGGTCCAATTGCAAGGATGCAGTTAATCTGTTTTCCTTGACGACATCCAATGAGAGCGGCGGAGTTTCAGTGCAGGAAGGTCGGGTTTTGTTTGGCTAGCAAGGTTGAGTGCGTTCCACTTGTCTGTATAGTTTGTAAGAAGCGCAGTTGTGATGCAGTCATAAGACGGCCAGGACGAATTTGGGGCGTATGGGAGTCACATGAAAGGAATGATGCAATTCTTGGCAACCGGTTTCTAGCTGGGGATAACACCGGCAGAATCCGAACATGTTTTATTAAATAGCGTTGCCTCGAACAAAAATGCATCTAAAAATACACATATATGCACGGCAAGCCAATGTCGAAGAATTGTTTGATATTTAGCGTCGTGACGTTCCACGCCCACTCATTATTTTTTACACGTCACAAAAGGAGATGCGGCACCGATCGAAAGACGCGTGGAGTGTATCGAGTGGACAATTCGGCTTCTGGAATGTTTCACATGAGGAACGTGTAAACACCACAAAGGTTTAGAGCTTAAAAGCTTCGTCGCGTCACCGACGGAGCGCTCTGTCACACTGACTTCCGGGATCGTATCAAAACAAGGGAGTGCGTGCGCGTACATGCGAATTTAACTTGTCTCGTACAAAATATTTTTAACTAATAACGAGGAAACCTGCACTAGTTATGAAGATATATTGCTGTTATAATAGATTTCAAACTGGTGTTTTAGTTAATATTCAGTTTTCACTTTTTGACTGATTTACAATAGTTTCTTCTAAATAAAAAGTTGAGACCCAAAAACCACAGAAAAAATATATCGCGGGAGAAAAAGAAAACTGGTCAAGCCAATGTCCATACTTATCCCCAAGTGAGCATGCATCATGCCTGATAAAAACGCGATTGTATGAACCCATTTTTAAGTTCTGTATCAACCACGTAAACTGGATTGCATCTGATAATATTCACACACGCAACACAGTCAACAAAGTGCAAACAAAAGGCATTTAATCCAAATTGAAAGATGAAATAACAAAATGTACGTACTGTATTACAAAATTATAATTCAGTGGACTGCTGTGTTCTCGTGCTTCAGCACCCCACACATATCTAATCAGATTTTTTTTTATGTTAGAAAAAAACATCCCGACTTCCTCATTATTCTTTTGTTTCTATAATTGTTCATCCTTCCTTTAATCTTTCTTTCCTACCTGTCCTTCACTTCCTGTCTTCTTTTTCTGGATTCTCTCTTCCTTTCATTCCTACTTTCCTTCTTTAAAGATGGAGGTAACTGCTTGGGGCTGTACCCTTATTTTCATCCTTTATTAATTTCTTTGCTTTGTTCTTTTTCTTTATCCTTTATTTCCTTCCTCCCTTTTCATTACTTCCTTAGTATTTCCTTCTTTGCATCCTTCATGACTTATTTCTTCACTACTCTTCCTTGCTACCGCCATTCCTTTCTAACTTCTTGCCATCCTCCCTAGTTTCTTTGTGTTTTTTTACCCTTTTATTCCTTCCTTTTGCACTATTCTTTCATACAACTTCTTTCCTGCCTTCATTTAGTCCTTCCCCCCTATCATTTCTCCCTCGCCCTTAAATAGACTTAAAAATGTGTAAACTACACCGACTTTTCCCCCACCTTGTATCACTGTATATTATTTTACTAATGTCTAAATTAGTTTGTTTATTCTGTTGTAAACAAAAGCAAGTGGATTTTATTAGAAGAGTCGTAGTTATCCCAGGGGTGTAAAAAAACAAACAAATATGATGCAACAATCAGACGAAAGTTTATTGTTTCGTAGCCTTTGTGGTTAAATGCTTTTATAACTACATATGTGTTTTGTTTTCATAACAGGAGTCGATGATGTGGCGGTCCATGGGCCGCACTTTGTCCACCAATGCTACCATGGCTATTAATCCCATTTTGCGCGTTTGGTTACGTGATTATCAACGCAATTACCGTACACAAATGATCTCTTTGGCCGCATCGTTATTTATAGCCACTGGCGGATAAATTAACAGGCGTTCCATCAGGCACACGTGTCAAAGAGTTCATGTAAGACATTTTTTTGGTGACAAAGCGTCACGTAAACAAGTACGTTCACACCCTGTAACCCGGTGCGCGCTGGCAAATCCAAAGCCGTGCGCGCTCACGTAGCGGCGGCGCGCGTGCGCGGCCCCTCATAGCAACAGCGGCAAGCAGCGAATCGCGAGCTCAAGCACTTGTCTCCAGGACCGGCTTACAGCACCAGCAACGCGTCACGGCTCGGGTGGCTGTTGCTGAGTAGTTCGGCACACTTGGACCGCCACAACCCCAACGCCCCCCACCCCCCCCCCCCCCCCCCCCCCCCCCCCCCCCCCCCCCCCCCCCCCCCCCCCCCCCCCCCCCCCCCCCCCCCCCCCCCCCCCCCCCCCCCACCCCCCCCCCCCCCCCCCCCCCCCCCCCCCCACCCCCCCCCCCCCCCCC
>CAAKHF010013421.1:9464-25263 GCA_901007745.1 Hippocampus kuda
TTTTGTCTTTATTCCAGCCAGAAGCTTCAGTGTACCCAAAGCTGAAGTGATGATCAGGAAGGTCAGTTGAATAATACATTTTGCCTTTTGCCCTGTTTTTTTTTTTTTTTTTTTTTTAATATAAGTTTTTTTTTTTTTTTTTTTTTATAAAAAAAAAAATATATATATATATATATATATATATATATATATATATATATATATATATATATATATATATATATATATATATATATATATATATATTTTTTTTTTTTGCGATTTAGCCTCTGAATTATGATGTTTGAAGCAATATTTTTGGAGACTGTAGTCTGTCTTTGACTTAAAACCAGCAACACACAATTGGTCATACACTGAAGCAGTTGACAGATTTCCAGTTAGCGGTCTAACTTGACAAGAGCGTCTAGACTGGCCATGACACACAAACTTAACCATCTGACCTACGCAACCACAACATCTCAACTTTGATTTCACACGTTTAACTCCGTAAGTAGGTGCTTGGTCCTTGCATGTTTGCCACCTCATACGTCCAGTAGCCAGCTGGCTGATAGTTCTGAGAGCGGCTGTGGATTTTATGGCGTGGCATTGCATCAAAGACTTGGGCTGTAAAATTGTTTTACAAGCTCTCGAAGGTGAGACGCCTGCAAAGGGGAAGTACTATCAAGAGCTCTTTTATCTCACCTTCTCAGTGTAAAGATATCAGATAGCTAGCATGTCACTTGATCCTGTAACCAAAAAGAATCGGACACCACCTGTCCTCAAAGCTTCTTAGACATTAGCTGTACCCACACAGTCAAATAAGAGACATTACAAAAACTGCATCAGACATTCTGCCTTTTATTTCATTGTTTTTAACAGCATCGAATGATACTGACACATTTCTAACGGTTTGGTGATGAGCTAAATGAGTTGAGCAAAATGTTACAAACAGCTCTTCGTCACTATTAAGGATTAAAGTCCGACACCATGCCGAACTACAACCACAACAACAAACTCAAGAGTTCTGATCACAGCTGAGGCTGAACTATTTCGAAAAGTCTGGACCGCCATTGTGTTGTGTTTGTGCTTCGTTGTCTAAGACAAAGCGATTTGGACGAAATGATTTTTGATTCTGGGATGAGGGTGAATGGTTCAGCCTTGACTCAAATGGCAAGAGGAGAGAAATAACTATCCTTGAATAAAAGTCAGGTGGGGGGGGGGGGGTGATTGATATTAGAACTAGATGGAGAAGATTACCATTTGCATTCTGGAGTCGGACATATCGTTCCACCATGACTCAGATGGTTAAAAAAAAGATTATGAATGCCCGTATCTGAATTTTAATCTGGAGATTTTGACCCAAATTTAATTGGATCTTTTGTTGAAATGTAGTGTTTGCATAATCCTGTGAAATTACAAACCAAGCAACAAACCAAAAACAAATACAGCTGGCAGAGGGAATTATTGATCTTGATCTTTATTAAAATACAGCCCTAAATTTGTTGACATGTAATCAGATGGCGTGACCAATCATTGTCTTAAAAAAAAAAAACCCCACACACAAAACAGCTCATTTTATTTTTGTCAACTTCTTTTTTTCTTTCCATTTGCAGGCCTGGCAGCTGTGCCGGCAGTCCATCTATGGAGAGGTACAAGGTCTCCAATGAGTTCCCCGACGACACTCTTAACTTTATCAAGATGCATCCGCTGATGGATGAGGCGGTGCCTTCTATTGCCAACCGGCCCTGGTTCCTCAAAACCATGGTTCGGTAAGTATTACACACTCCAAAGCCTGTTGTCATCGGAGCCTCTTTGGAGCAGTGCAATCATTAGGTGAAGTGCCACTCTGAGATCAGGCTCATTAAAACGCAGCAGCGCTAACACCACGAGCCAGCTGGTGACCTGTTTTCACTGTTATGAGCCGAAATGTTCTCTTATCCTCCAACAAGATCTCAGACTGAAATAAAATGACACAGTCAATGGTCTGTGTTTCCTTTGTGTTCAGTCAAATGAGGTTCAAACACAATTATTTTGAGTCAGATAACTACTTAATATGGATGGGTAGCAAGAGCTAGCTAGTTAGCTCGCTCGTTAGCTAGAGAGCGAGGGGGGCAGGGGGATCACATTTTTCACCTACCTATCACTGGTACTCAAAAGTCAAAAGAAAAAAGCAAAACATACTTGTGGAATGATTACTTTGGATGTTCACTGACTTGAAGTCAGAAGATTTTGCACAAGTACTACTGGACACGTAATGTGCAATATTTGCCAGAGATACTGAGGAAATTCAATATCAAGTTTTTAGGCATTTTGGTCGGTCTAATTGTTTCTCTTGTTTTTGGGTTTGACAGTGTTTGTTAAGAGAATGTCAGGGGATGCAGAATTGCAACAACCAGGTGTACCGGTTCTACCTGAAACCAGAACTTATTTTGAGCCTGAGAGGGTTAAAACAAACAAAAATATTTACTTCTTTTCAATTTGTGACCATGATAGAGCGCTGTAGAAAATGTTTGGCTTTCAACATACATAATTTTGTGGACAGGACTCCAACCTCCTTTGAACCCGCTATACTCTTTGTAACAGCTGAACAGGATTGTAAATGGAGATATTTGTAAAACATGTGAACAAAGGTTAAGTTAGTGCTGTCCAAGTAATCCAAAGACAATGGACTATCATTTTGGTATATTTGAATCTCTCCAAAGCCAGCGCATGATTGTTGATTTTTTTTATACTCTATATTTTAACAAGCAGTACTTATGCAGAGCACATGTCAGTTTTTGTGTTATTCTGATTGAATTGCTGAAGTGCTTGGCAGACCTTTGACAAGCCTCACCAGTGGTAGTAGCACGGAGCAGATGCGCCGCATAAAGAATTCTTCCTGGCTTTTTGCAAGTTATCATCATCCTCATCGCACATCTTACAGCGGTCTGACCTACATACCGCCAAGGCTCAGTTTAGAAGACGAACACTTATCATCAAGGTTAGAACTGCCAGTCTCTTTTCATCAACGCACCGTGATGAAAACACACATAATTGTTTGGTTTTACATAATAACTGTTTTATTTCATTAGAAATGACACTACGCACCGAGCGGAGCTTCGCATGCGAGTTAAGCGTCAGCGGTTAAAAGCCTTATGTAAGATGAAAAAAAAATAAGCACCGCTGAGGCATGTGGAGGTCTTTTATGATAGCTGTCTGTCTCTCTTTGTAGAATATTGGTTTTATGACCAAGAAGTCAACCGAAAACATGTGCGACATCATCCACTTTTTGGGTCCTGCAACCTCTGCTGACTGAGCACAATGAATCAAAGAGTTAGAAGATACTACAAGGAGTCTTGTAGAGATAGGAACAACGTAACATCCTTTATCCATCCTTGAGACTGACTTCTTTCTCTCAAATCAAATCTAACCAATGCTGGCCTTGGCTCCCCCACAGATTCTTCACCACACCTAAACCACATTTGCTGTTATTTTTGATTTGATTACCAGCTCCAAGCAGTTTAGGAGACATTTAGAGCAAACGCGTGGACGACAAGGTTAAAAGCGATGTGACCTTCTTTTAATGAGACTATTGTGAAATGAGGTTAACATACCTATTGCCCCAAATGAATTTCCCGTCCTGCTATTATCCTTTCCTAACCGAATGTAAATTGAGTGCACACATGTGGCAGAGCACACGGACTATCCGCTTCAAAAGTCCAAAGCTGTGCCATTCTACAAAGTTTAGAATATTGCTTTTATTTTTTTAGTGCCAGGAGAAGGGCAAAAAAATCTATTTTAAGCTACATCTACACTAGTACATGCCATTAGATGAAAATAAATATACAATATATTACTATAATTATGATTACTTTATGACCATGAGCTATCGTGAAAAGAAGGATGGGTGACGCTTATCGTGCAACTTCCTATCTGCAGGAGTCAGTGGACATACACTCTCTAAAAGCGAAATCAATCAACAGGATTATTCAGGCCCTGCTGAAGCCAGTCCTGCTTTTGATTTCAGAGCTGCCTGATGAAAGGCACACTGATTGATGTTGTGATCTTTGTGCAATGTTGCATGCTTTCATTTTGCTTGCGATAAATTAACCGCACACAGCTCAGTGAAAGAGGTCCAGAGGAAAGAGGTGAGAGGTGAAAACCTGCAACTTTTATTCTCTGCTGGTGCTCTTCATCACCATCTGTTACTTATACAGAATTAACGTAGTTTTACTGGTGCAGAAAACGACTCCGTCCTTGATTTCAGCAATGGAAAAACTGTGACATTGTGTCGGGTTTTGAGGCTGCACATACAATATTTTGTGCTGTATGATTTCTTATATTCAATGGCAAAAAAATAGTGAGATCAAAGCTGTTTGATGAGGCTTCTTTGACACGTATAATTAAACAGAGGACTTTAGCTAAGGCGTTGTGTCACTGTGACCTTTTCTCCTGGCTCTGCATCTACCTATCTCTATGACACACTTAGCACACATATCTAGTTGAAACCAGTTCAGACTGTGAAGTCACACATTGTCGCATGGACTCGGCAGAGCCTTCAAACGTGACTTTGGTTTTGCTTTTCTGCAGTCATAGTGGCTGCCTTTCCAGCAGCTCCTATATTTTGTTGTTCTACTTCTTCCTTTCATAACCCTGCTGCTGTGAATTGGGAATTTCTCCATTGCGAGACTAATAAAGGTTTTCTTATTTATTTAGAATTTTATATATCTTGATTCAAATTTTCAGCAAACCACAATCCACTTCGTTTTACTCACGAGCCCGTGCGACCAAACCTTCTTCCTTCCTTACATTATTGTGACCAACAGGACAAGAAAGTGATTTCACGTTCTTTGCTTGGATTTTCCACCATGTGAATAGAAACCGAACCAAGATGAAAGTGGATGCGATCAACTGATTGGGACCAAAAAAAAGTCAACTAGGTGTTGGTATTTTGTGTTTCAGCTATCGCCTGACGCGCATTGTGGTGGACAGTGAAGCGGGCCCCTATAAGAACCAAACGGTGGTCTTCTTGGGATCTGAGAAAGGCATCATCCTCAAGTTCCTCGCGAAGATGAACAACGGCTTCCTAAACGACAGCTTGTTCCTGGAGGAACTCAACGTCTACAATCCTGACAAGTAAGTTTCCCTCAAGCTATTAAGACACTAAACTTCGAATATACATATACAGGACATAATATGTATTTCATACACAATCTACCCCAATATCCTACTCCCACCAACCCAACTTCTGCAGCCAGCCAAGCAGATGGCTGCTCTATCATTTGAAAAAGAGTTTTATCAGGTTACACTCGACCCAACCGCAGATCCTAAATTAAAGACATCAACCCCGAGGCCCTGGATAACGTAGTTCTGCGGTCGGCGACCACAGCGGAGCCCGGCTCCTCCAAAATTCATGGCTGATTAAAGGAAACACACATGCACATGCTCGCATTGAGGTCTGTGTTTGTCTTCAGAGACAGCCCGGTGAGCTGGTCGAAAACAAGACAAGGCTGCCAGTTTAGGCACAGATGCGCGTGTGTTGAGTGAAGAGTCATTGTGTGTTTGCCGCATGAAAATTAACTGCAGCCACATTTCTGACCTTGCCAAGGCAAATTTTGGTGGTGGGGTAATGGACGAGGGTGAATGAGCAGCGGTACCAACTGAGTGGGGGAGAAATAACAAGAGTTGAAAATCAAGAGAGGTCATGGAAAGAATAGCCTTTGTTATGCACTGCCATTTGAAAACTTTTTTTTCCCTACTTTAGAAAAATTACTCTTAACAGTCAACGGATTTTTTTAAGCTGTCCAGTGAATATGATTTTCACCAATGAACATCCTGAATGAAGCAATTGCTGGAGAAGGTACTGCAGCAACGAAGTGGTCACGGTCGAGCGGGGATCTCAACCGAGACTAAGCCATCCGAAACAATATCGATCTTTGTCCTATGACTGAAATTTATGACTTGCCAGCAAAGATGTAGGTCAGCCTTACAAATTAGCTGCCAATTTTAAAAAAAAACGTTCTGCTGGATCTGCTGGGTCACTGGCCGACTTGGTCCCAATCCAGACTGTCAAGACAGAAGATTACTCATTGTAATTTTTTTTGTCTTGTTCCTTCGCAATCCAAGTGCACCCAGGTAAAAATGAAATATGAAAAATGGTATCAAATTTCGCTACACTGGTCCAAGTATTATTTTTTTCATCTATCTATGTCAGCAACATATGGTGAAAGGCAGATCACATTCTCACGCTCCCTCTCTTTCTCTTTCGAGAGACACTTTTCAGTGATCTCAAGCTGAGTCTGCTTGTGGACAAAAGGCCACATTGCATGGAAAAATATATACTTTTCAAAATAGCCATGTTCGTGCAGACATGGTATTAGACAGCTGAGACGGGGGGTGGGGGGCGGGGGTGTATGGACTTGACGGGGGCAGCTTTCAAGGTCACCGCTGTTTGTTTCCCAACATACTGCGGCCATGTGACGTGCCTTATGGAGGGGATGAAGGGCAAAGCCCTGCCTCCTTCCCTCTCTCCTTTCTGCGTCTCCTTCCTCTTTCTCTCGCCACGCCGCTCCCCAGCTAGCTGAGCAGCGGTCGGCCGTCGGCCATCTGGCATCACTCGAGTACAGTAAGTGACTTTGCCCGCATTCTACCCTCTGGCTGGCGTGAGCTGGATCAGCACGCGCCCGATTGCCAAGCATTACCCAGTGTAGATGGACTCTAAGCTCTAATTGAGAATGTTAATGCGGCACCGAAGAACGGCAAAGAGGGGAGGATTAATCCCGGGATGGCGAGAGCAAAGGATGGAGAGAAGGGATAGAAAGAAAGATACCGGGCACACCCAAAGGGATTACAGTGCGCTCCTATGGGGGGCCGGGCGGACAAAGACTGGCCAGGGACAGAGGAAGTGGATGGTGGGGGGAAGTGGATTGTGTTCGAGGGTTTTACACTAAAGTGCAGTGTTAACTGCTGACTGCTCACCGTGGCCATCTGTTGTATCTGCATCACTCTGTTCTTTCTCCCACTCTGCCCCCCGCACTCATGATCTTCACTCCAGCATTATCTCATCAACCTCTGCCTCCTCTTAATCACATCCACGTTTTTATCTCGTAAATGAGCAGTCCAATCTTGTTTTGTCACTAAACAACAAACTTGTTTATAGTATTTAAAGACCCTGTAAAGTGAATTCTCAGATTTTTTTTCTAAATTGATTACACATGTTTGAAGATAATTACTGAAAACGTGTAAAGACGAAGAACTACGTAGTAGAGGTGTTCCATTGTAGAGTTTTCTTTTTTAAACGGGGGTCCAGCTAGGCACTCGGGCCCAGGCGTGAGTTGCCCTTCACCCGCTCCACAAGAACTTGAGCACAATGTTCAGTTAGCTAGCTAGCTAGCTATGTCTGCACCATAAAATGCCTTTGGATTGTCTGTTGGCATAGCCGCTTTCGAGCGCCTAGTTGCCGGTCGTGAGTGGGTTAACGTCTCAGAGAGAAGAAAGATCTTTTATATTTTGTGTCGATTGACGACTTTTCCACACTGGTGCATCCAAAATGACAGATCGCAAGTGATTCATTTTACCAAGCAATGGGTAGTGCGTGGCTGCTTGTCTCCCATATGTAAAAAGCTAACTAAACATTTTATTTTGTGCGTCTGTAGCAGAAAATAATCAGACCAGAACGACCTCTTCCATTATTTTTCTCCACCGGCTGTCCTTCAATAGCTTTCATGGCTCAAACAAAGTTACCGTATGTGTCGACAAGCCTATGTACAGTATATACTTGGCAATTATTTTTTAACAAGACTCTTATGAGCTGCATCTATGCTGACTTTTACAGGGACGTAACTATAAATCAAATCAGTTTCCCCATCCTTACATCTGCTCTTTTGTCATCCTATAGGTGCAGTATAGACGGCGTGGAGGACAAGCGCATCGTCAGCATACAGATCGATGCTAAGGGTCACGCCCTGTGGGTGGCGTTCACTTCCTGTGTGGTTAAAGTGCCTCTGTCTCGCTGCGAAAGGCACGGAAGATGCAAGAAGTGCGTTTAATAGCCATGACAGCCCAAAGAGTCACCTCCATTTGAAACCCACCCCCCAAACTGTCCTACTGTTTCTTGTGCTGCAGAGATGAATGTCTTTTGTGTGTCACTCAGGTCCTGTATCGCCTCCAGGGACCCTTACTGTGGTTGGGTGTCGGGAGGAGCATGCAGCCAAGTGATTGATACCAAGTAAGTCACACTATTTAATAACCTATAAATGAGAGGGACCAAGGGGTCATGTTGAGCTTTGGTTGATCCTGTTGCCGTCGCATGTTCTCTCTCTGCTTTTCTGGATTTTCTCCGAGTAGTCCGTCTTCCTCTCATGCGCAAAAAATGCGCATTTAGATTAATTGAAGGCTGTAAATTGTTCATAGGTGTGAATGTGAGCGTGAAATGGCTTCTTTTTTTTTTTTAATGTGCCCTACTAGTGACTGGCAACCAGTCTAGGTCTCAGCTGGGATAGTCGACAGCACGGGGGCCCAAGTCCAATCTGCAAGAGCCCCTATTGAGCCTATTTTGGATGTTTCCTTCCCCCAACCCACCTGATTAAATGATCAGCTCATCAGTAAGCTTTGCAGAAGTTTGATAACGATGCTGATCATTTGAATCAGGCGTGTTGGAGGAGGGAGACACCTAAAACAGGCTGGATAGGGGATCTCGAGGAACGGACTCGGGCACCGCTGGTCTACAGGTTACCCGTGACCCTAATGAGGGCCGGCGCTGTCGGAAATTGAGGTATAAATGACTTGTTCAGGTTGCTTGATCAACATTGCATTTTTCGGTGAATTGAATTTGATGCAGCTCTCGGCCCGGTTTGGAAAATAAGCTTTTGCAGAGTTAAATCAGCAGTCCACTTCAGCTCTCATGAGTAAATTCTCAAATTCTTGAAACAAATCTGACCTTATTAAAATCGATGGTTTTATCGAAATGTTTTCTATTCATAAATTATTCAGTAAACTTGCAAAGAGAGTTGAAGATTTTTGGAAAATTGATCTGTCGGAGGTTAACTCCATCTCGCGCCCGGTGCCAGCTGGGATTTGCTCCAGCTTCTCACAAGTGGTGCATGTATTGGATGGATGGAAATCATTTAAAATTAATACGAGCTAGAAAGTTATAGTTGGAACGAATACTTGGGCCGTCAACTTCCTTTACTTGGAATTTTGGTTTAACAAGTATTTTGGTCCAGTGAATTTGAATATAATCCTTGCTGTATGGAAAGGCCATACGAGTGTTTTACAAGTTTTCCAATCCAACGTTCCGCCTTCTTTGTAATGCCTGGTAGCCTTCATCTCTGGATTTGACGTGTCTGTGAGCTTTCTAATTTTATGGTGTGTAAGGGCAATTTCCCTCCACTGCAAAGGCTATTGGAGGACCGAATGGAAGGAAAGAACTGGACGCCGCCTGGCCAGGGTTTGGCTGCTTAGCCCGAGCAACACTTGATGGTCACGCTCACTGTAATTTCGCGGTGGTAGCTGGGACACCGAGCCTGATTATACTCTCCGAGCAAACAGCATATTGAAGCTTTGTGGTGGGGAAAAAACTTTTTACACATGAAGTCATAACAAAGGATAGGCGCTCCATTGGCCATTTGACATGGAATGAATGTGATCCCCGCGCTGCAAAATGATTAGCCTTGTGTGCCAAGGCTACCAAAGGCGTTCATGAACACGCAAAAAGTTACACCCATCCTGTTATTATTTTGCCGAGCCAGCGGAAAGCTCTGATTGAAGGAGCCGACACTGGGCCAGTGATAGCCTCTGCAACATATCTATTGTTTCCAGTCAGCTGTGAATAGACAGTGTTGCTGTTATTTTGCAAGGCTGGGGGGAAAAAAAATGTAAACAAGGCAGGTGATGAAATGTCAAAGTAAACCTGCTGCAATACTTCCCACCCCATTAAAAAGGAATTCCTGGACGGCGGGCCCTTTGCTTCACACCAGAAAGCCGTAGCTCTGCCTCGAGCAGTTTTTGGTGTCTTCAAAACATTATGGGGACAATTGTGGGTGAAAAAAAAAATTGAACATGAGAAACGCAGTTGCAATGTCGCGGCTTTTCTTCTTGGCTCCCTGCTGAAAAATGTCCGTCGGGTGCAAGACTTCAGTCTCTGGTGTGAACGCGTTCTTTTGTTTGATTGCATACAACAGAGCCCGCCAACAACAAGAACGAGCACTCTTTGCTGGATGCAGGTGTCATCATATTCTGTCTTTGATGCTTCAAAGGTTTCTCCCAACATCACGCCCCTGGCCAGCTTTCACTGGTTGAAGAGCATACGCATTGATAGGTTTTTGTCTCTCTTGTTTCACTCGGCAAAAATTTTCCCGAATACGTGTAATGGTTTTATTAGGAGCACTTTTAGTTATTCAAAAGCGTCATTTAAGTGGCACTATTATCGCAGTTTGCATCTTTACAATAATGGCTGTTACTTTTATTTCTCCTTTTGGTACTCCAAGCGCTTTCCACTATTTCTTCACTTCCCTACTGATGATGCAGCATCAGGAGAAATTTGAGGCTAAGTATCTTGCTCAAGGACACTTTGACAAGGTCACAATGGATGGGGGATTGAACCCTCCAAACTCTGGGTCGAAAGAGACGACCACTGATCCACTAACCCCAGTAGTCTAAACACGGCATTCTGATTAATATTTGTGAAATTTGAGTTAAGTAGCTTCAGAAAACTGTTGAGTCGTGATTGGTCGTTACTTGAGCCCTGAGCAACTCTGATGTCATTTTCAGTTGACAGAGACTGGCAAAATGGCTGCCCCCTAAGATGGATAAAAACGGGTGGATATTGCTGTTTAACTCATATTCCAAAAACGCAATATGAATTAGAATGCTGTGTTTAGCCTAGTCGAGGCCCATAGAATCTACTTTTGTCAAGAAAATTTGGGGATTGACTTCCCCTTTAAGGACTTGCTGGATTCCTTAAAAAATTAGAGGATGCCTGCTGGGATGTATTGCAGCTTGTACGATCATGCACTTCTTTTGATAGATTGATTAAAAAAAAAAAACAGTAATCATCAAAACACTACAGTTTCTTACTACAGTAATCGTTATGCATTGCCTTTTGTGCAAAATCATTCTAACTCCTTTTCAGAGTCGACTACTTGCATGCACGCGTCGCCTGTTTGCAGTATCCTCACATCTTCTGCCTCTCTTGCGTGCACGCTCACCTTTCTACCTCCATCTGGCCTTTGTGTTCGCGTGACCACGTTGCCATGTAGAATGATGTCTCTCATAGAGGCAGCCCGGCCACCCCTACGCCACTGAAAGATGGCCACGAGCCACCCCCGCCCTCCTGTGTCCATTCTTGCAATCTCAGATCTGCCAGCCCTCTACAAATCTGCTCATTGAGTCTTGACTGTAAATTGACTGCCAAGTGAAAGTTGTGACTGAATGGGTTTCGCCATGACTGAAAATGAATGATCTACATCAAATTGCATACTCATTTTGCACTCATTAAAGTCTCTACACACCAAGCGACTTCAGGTATGACTAATTAACGTTACTATGCCCGATAACGTTACTATGCCTGAATGCCTGGCCTTCACCACCAAATTCGTCCCTGCGTGACTCCGTGTGACGTATTTCACATGATAACTGCATCTGAGTCAAGAACCCAATTGGCCGCGTCCTCTCTTGTACAATGCAAGCTTGATTTAAATATGCATCTGATCTCTGCGATGAGCGTCTGAGCATCTGAAATATGATCTTAAGCCTTAGCTGAACTGTGTGGGGTCAAACTTCTTCAAATGAATGGTTCATGAGAGAGCGATGCGTCACTGATAGACACTGAGGCTTGTAGTGTAGTGAGGCTCAATTTTTATTCATAGGGAAACGTCTAATGTTAACCATGCTGTTTCTAATTTTTATTTGAAGTGGAAATCCAGTGAAGTTAAGGGACAATTAAGGTAAAGGGTGTAGTAGAAGATCGTTTGGTGTGAAAAACAAATCAAAACAACCCCCCCCCCCAAAATCTTGTTTATGAATGAGATTCCAGTTTAAAATTAATGTAAGTAAGTGAATGAATAATCCTTCTATGCCTGTTTTGGGAGTAATTGAGACTAAGTCTGAGTTGACCGGATTTCCACCACCACATCCTTTCATGGCTGGATGGGGAAGCAAGCTCCACTGCCTCAAGTCGCAGAGGAAACAGCAAAGTGACTGTTATGGCCCCACAAATTCTGCATAGCAACAGGAGGCTGCGCAACCGTATTTTCTTTTTCTTTCATAAAACGTCACCGGAGTCATTCTGTCCAAGTAAAACCCTTGATGGTGCGATGAAATATGTGATAGATAGTATTTGATTTTTTATTTTTTTGGTCTTTGGGTCTGACATCACTTCAGTGTCTGTGACCATTTTGTAAAGCTCTCATCTCAACAAATTTGATGTATATTATTATTAAGCATGTATGCATCGACAGGTATCTCCCAATTGTGTTAATTTGCTTTAATTCAAAAACAGTCAATTTGAATTTTTTTTTTCCGAGTTTTTTTTTGGGGTGGGGGGCACATACGCTTAGATGAGTTCGGGTTTAGAGCAACTGTGTGGAAATCTGGTGCTTAAAAGTCCTGGCAAGGCTCTCAAGTTGAGAAATGCTGCTGGTGAATAAATTACTGTTGTGGTTTGAAAGAGTGAATCACAATTTCCACGAGTTGACAGTTATGGTGAAAATCTGTTTATTATCCACTAGTGAAACTCACATTTTTTCAGATGGGACCAAGTTTGGTTGGGGGGTTAGGAGTGAGGGCCGGGGGGTGCAGCAAGCGGCTCTTCATGCAGTAATTGTAAGCAGGGGCGGGTGTGGAAGATGAGAGGCGGGAGGAGGATTGTGAGACGCTGTCACGCGTGACTGTGATATTGCTTGACAGTTGGTCCGCTCTGTTTCACAGATCTCCTGCCTGCTTGGTGGTCTTTCAGGCTGAAAACAGGTCTCTGTGCAGATTGTAGCAGAAAATAGCATCTCCAAAAGCCTGGCCTCCCCAACCTTTAACTTTTTCTGTGTCATGTGAGAGCTTGGCTACACCTCAGCGCACTGCTCTTGGCCCATGTGATTGGGACTCACATCTGGACACATTGTTAATGTAGAAGAGAAAGTAAAGTACCAGTAGCTAAGAGCTATACTTGGGTAAGAGTAGGCGTATCTTAACAGAACATAACTTTGGAAGGAGTTATCGTCACCTTGTGGACTATTACTTGAGTAAAAGTCTAAAAGTATCTGAGCTCAAATGTACTTCCGTATTCGAAGTGAAAGTGAAGTTAGGATTTGATTTGGTTTTTATTTATTTTAATTCCTGGTAGGTTCTTTTTAATGTTTTTTGGGTGGCGAGGGGGCAAGGGGATTAGTTCACTTCAGTTGTTTACAGTTGTAGACCCTGTAAAGTGACTTCAGAGCTTTGCTTCTAAATCCATCACGTTTGAATCAGGTTGCTGAAAACAGGTGAAAAAAAAAAAAGATTAATTGTGGCGCTAGAGCATTAAAACGTTTTTCACCAACTTTTCTTGATTTTGTCGGCTTGTTGTCCATTGATGCGCTTGGGTGTCCGGCTTAAGTCGCCTCTCTCAAAAACTTTAGTGGACACCCCCAGAATTGGCGTTGGGTTCTGTGCCAATTATAATTTTATTTTATTTATTTTTTTAGCCTGCATGCTTCCTTCATCATAACCCCTTGTCTTGACACCTTCAGGGTGCCCGCTAGGTGTCCTTTGATGGCGTTCCAGTTCAAGGCCTCCTGCAGGCTATCGCCAAAGGATTCTTAGAAATCTGCCGCGTCGGAGGGATGCTTTTGTTGTTGTTTTCCCGAAACGACGTGACTCGGATCGCACCGGCCTCTTGGCCCGCTTCCCGCTGCTGACCATGATGTCTCTGTTCCCTGCAGATCCGCCTTTGAGCAGGACGTAGAGCATGGTAACACAGATGGCCTGGGAGACTGCCAAAGTAAGCGGGCCCTTTTTTTTTTTTTTCAGTCTCGTATCTATCCTTTTTTTCACTACCGTGATACACACACACGCACTGTACGCTAACTCAGCCTCTATCCTCTGTTTCCGTCTTCGCCGCCGTCACCTTTTTCCCTCACTCCCCCATCCACCCCCCCATCTGTTCCGCCCTCACAATTCTCTCTTTCAGCATCTTCCATCCATCTGCCCCCTTCTCTCTATCGTCCCACACTTCACTCCACTCCCCCCGACAGCGTCTTTACTCCCCTCGGTCAGTCGAGTTCTGTGCCCCGTGGCGCCAAGACTGTCTTCCCTCTTGCACACTGTCACACAAACATTCAGTGCCACGGTAGGAGAAAGGATTTTGCTTGTGAATGCACACAAAAACAGGGCGCAGGACTCTCAACCCAATTAGCCGGCCTCAAATACTGTTATTCGAGAACGGGGAGAGTCATACATTGCATGCTCCACACATTGCTTTCCAGATTAGCTGGAATTGACAGCCTTGATCCACTTGCTGTTACAATGTGCTCTGGTTAGACGTCAGTAGGAATTCATCCACAAAGTTAAGCGCTACATTAGCTTCATAGCTGAGTATTTTTCCAATAACATGAACCCCACTGGACTTGAGCAAGCTTGTTAGCCACAGCACACACACTCCAAAAATAATGTCTCACCACAAAACACTCCACAAGCATGGCGGGCATGATGGCCCAAAAAAATTTTTTTTAAAAAAAGTGTGTTTTGCTGTAATTTTGAAGCGGTTAAGCTTAGGGCTTGTTTTTTGGACCAGTCAAGGCGAAGACCCATATTTGGTAACCCTAAGCGTGTATTCACTTATTCCCGCAGCTAATCCAGGATGAAAATTATAATACAGTGGTGTCTTGCGATTCAATTTTTGCGATTATTTTTATTTTTTCACCTCAACTCACTTCACAACAAGCAACAGTTTGGGCGATCGCCAACAATTCTTCAAGAAAGAAGGTTCAAGGGGTTTAGTGCTATTTCCAGCTGACGTCTCAAGTAAACGTCAAACAGAATTACACGCTTTGTATTTCAAACAAGCTCATGGCTTGACCTTCTAAAAGCCCAGTTAGCTTAATGCTCCCAAAGTGTGCAACGCGCAATATATGTGCTAACGAATAGCTTCGATGTTGCAGCGTTATTGCGCTTCAAAGCAACAGATATTTGAATACAAAAAATGTAGCACCACATGTAGACAGATAATATAACAATCTTTGCATATAGCCTGGTCCATTTCATACAATTAACAATAATACAGTTCCAATTCAAGTTCCCCCCCCTTCAATTCCATCAGTAGTGTACGTTCAAAAATCGTTAGTTGTGAATTGAATGTGAACGCGTCTTTATGACTCGCAATGACACACTTTTTCTTTTATCTTTGTTTGTACTTTCAGATACCTTCGTGGCACTGAATGGTAAGTATCCCGCATTTATCATTTTAAAAAAAAAAAAAAAAAGGCAACTAAATGAACCGAGGCAACATTTTATCTCGTGCACTGTTTTAAGTCCAGCCACACCCCTTCATCTCCTCGATGAATTGTTCCCTCTCAAGGAAATGAAAACTCCTCCCACCTGTAAAGACAGGTTATTAACGACTGCGTGTGGAACTGAATTTATGTCATTCCTTCTTTTTGATAGACGTTCCTTCCAGTTATAAAGGTAATGAAACACTCAATCATTGCCGGTCCACTTCAACCCCCCCCCCCCCCCCCCCCCCCCCCCCCCCCCCCCCCCCCCCCCCCCCCACCCCCCCCCCCCCCCCCCCCCCCCCCCCCCCTCTCCCCCCCCCCCCCCCCCCCCCCCCCCCCCACCCCCCCCCCCCCCCCCCCCCCCCCCCCCCCCCCCC
>CAAKHF010013421.1:37236-53107 GCA_901007745.1 Hippocampus kuda
GGTCTCGAAACTACAGTAGTGCAATTGCTAGTTTAGATGGCTACCCTAACAAGCTAGCAAAACTGTTGCTGAAACAAAAAACAACACCCGAAAGTTCATTAGCATGTAGAATTATTCAAATGCAGCACTTCACTTAGCACATCAATCCAAAGTTGATTGCCGTTTATTGTAGTACATTTTACAATTTTACAAAACAAGGTGATAAATACAGATTGAAAAACAGCTAAATGAGATAAAGCAAATTTCAAAATGAGACGTGCACGATAGAGAAGACACTCACGTACATTTACACAGTCTTTATTACTTGTCCAATTGAATTTCTCGCAATGGGGGGAAAAGATATGTATTCAAAACAGATAAGACTAAACAGGATGCTGCATATAAAAGACTGCCATTCTCAAGTCACAACTTGCCTATTTTTTTAAAATCTGTTTTTACTTCACTAAGTACTGTCCGTTTTTATTCTTCACAGTGGCTTCCAAATGCCATTTCAAATGTAAGGAAGGCCCTTAAGCAAAAACCAAATTCGATACTGCTTTAAATCGCAACATCTGTCAGTATTTCAGTTATAATGGGCTTCTTTTTTTTTTTAAATAATGGGTTCTTTCTTTACAGCATCAAGCTGCACAGTCGTTGACATTTTTAGGCTTGATAAAGATCATTATTCAGTCTTCTTCCCCCGACAATGTCTGAGAGTTTGTGGTGTTAAGTAAGAGATTTGTGGTGTCCCCATTAGCCCGCCGTGATGCGTCTCCTATCTTAGAGCATTTTCCCATCGTCGACACAAAGACCAGCTCTGTGGCTTTAAGTCGACCGGAGCAGCGCCTGATGGGATAAAAGTAGCAGCGTGAACGTGTGTTCAACAACTGACGCGGTTTTGCAAGTAACCAAGGCTGTTTTGACTGCGAAGAATATATGTCAGAGGATCTGGAGGTATGTGTGTGCAATGTGGGGATGCTGAATCCGCAGGGCACATGAAATTTAAATCTATCAAACCGGCTGGACGGAAAAGGCCCGCTGTCGCATTCACCAACAAACCAGATTATAAATCATGACTGAAGTGGGGCAACAGTCTGAAGTTTGGATGTCTCTGAAATAGTATCCTGAGTGATGATTGTGTGGCGCGGGGTGTGTCCAGCGTAATTATTCGGGGCAGGCAACCATAATATTTATAATAGCAAAATTAAAGAGTTGGGGCAACAATGAAAAGCCGACTAGGGTACTGTTTTCGTAACCACTGTAAATCCAGCAGCGGGTTTGACGTGATGTTGATCATTTTGCAGACGAGCGCAGCACGACAGCTCTGCGAGAGGGAAGCCTATGCCACAGTGGGAGTGGCCAAGGCCGACTTCAATCCTTGGTACTCACGTAGGCTCCTTTCATTCCCCTTAATGCAGCGTGCTTGTAGTTCGACACCTCATGTGTGTCATGTGTTCACATTTTGAAAATCTGTTCCAAAACTCTGTGTGCGTGTATGTACCCTGCTTAAGTTTTGAAAAGTTGTCAATATTCCCAAAGAGGCCAGGAACACGAGCAGCATTTAAAACTTCTCCGGCATCCTCTGTTATTTTCTCTTTGATGGCGGGAAACAATTTGTCAAATGAAAGCTGGAGGTCTTCAAAGTTTTTCTTTCACAGGAAGTGTGCAAGCGGGTGTCGTGTGATCCGTGGAAGTGCACAAGAGAGAATGAAAGGATTTAGTTTTAGACCAAAAAAAAAAAAAAAGGCAGACAGTGAGAGGCATGCATTGGAGGTTAAACAGGGGCATTAACCTCCCCAAGACCACAACAAAGCGCCACAGCCGGCCTTCTTCTATTAAACGTTCGACCAGATTGACTCTTTGCCCTCTGACCTCCGAAATGCTGAGAGTTGGTTTCCTTGTCGGGGCAAAATTGGGGAAAAAAAAAAAAACATTTTAGGACATAAAAAGGATTTGCTATTACCTTTTTGTTTTGTTTAGTTGAAATATTGTCACAATCCTGGAAAGAATTTAGAAAGAAAATGTTGATGCAGAGCACGTATTTTGCACGAGGTCATGTGAATTTGAATATAAAAAAAATCGAATTAATAAATAAACAGGCAAATATGTAAATAAAACCAAAAAATGTTTTCAAATAAAATGAAAAAGATTACAAATAATATAAAAACAACTATGTGTTCAAAATGACATGAAAGGAAATCAGGAGTTTTCATATATAAATATTTTAAAATGGAAATAAAAACAACAAAAAAATTAATGGATTAAATATTAAAACATTAAAAAAACGATTTTAAATAAAAAACAAATTAATTAAAATATATCAATGAATAATATAAATTTAAAAAACACATATTAAAATTGGCATGAAAGGATCTACAAAACAAAATTGAGGTTTTTGAAAAAAATATTTCAAAATCAAATTTAAGAAGAACCTCCAAAACCTGGAAAAGATCCAAATAAGCAAAACAAAAGCTCGGCAGATAAAAAATATTTCTAAATTTCGTTTTGAGACATCAGCCACTGAGATGAGAAGCAGATGTTCGCGTCAAAGTCATCGGGGACAACGGTCGGCTTTGTTCTCCACTGTAGATAACGCCAGACACGCTATCTCCTCAGGCGGGCGTGTCCACGTTTTTGTCTGGCGAAAATGTTTAGTTAAGCTCCCGGTGAAGGTTGACCGAGCCACACGTCACCGTCACCCCGTTAAAAAGACAAGTCAGGTATGTGTTTACGATCGCACCCTCGTCACGCTAGCCAGCACTTTATTTCACTTCACAGAGGAGGCTCGGGCTCATGTCTCAACTCAGAGCAGTGTGGGAGCATTACGGATGTTGGTTAAGCGGAGGCTGGATTTCGGTTTCCACGAGATCAGATTATCCTGCCATCTGGGGGTTTGTGTGGTGTTTTGCTCTGGGGGTTTGAGATGAGCTCCAAATGTGTTTGGTGACACATGCTAGTCACCACAGCTTTTCTGGGAGCCTGGATGGGTTTCCAAAAGTTCTTCTACAATAAAATGAAGAATTATAATAATGTAGAAGAGGGATGCGACCGTGACCACACTCTGGAGTGCACCCAAATAGATTTTTTTGGGGTGAGGGGCGGGGAAGTTTTTTTCCTTTACAAACCAAAAATATTCTAAATACATTTTCCCAAAAAATAGGGGGGGTAAATCCCGGGAAAAACTGGAAAAGGTATACCGTATTTTCCTCACTAAAAGGCGCACTGGATTTTGGGGCGCACCTTCAATGAATGGTCTATTTTGTAATTGTTTTTCATACATTGGGCGCACCGCATTATAAGACACAATAGACAACGCATCCACTAGATGGAGCTACGCTCAAGGAAAAACCAAAAGAACATTCAGATGTCAGTAAAACTTATTTAATAAAGCAGCGACACAGTTCACTTAACCAACAGCAAGTTATAACATTGACTCGTTAACGTTGAGCTATCTTGCCGCTGCTCTATTTCCGTGTTCAACTGCGTAACCCTTAAGTTTGAACTCTGCGTTGTAAGCATGTCTCTAGCAAGGAGCCATTTTGGGGTTGACATATTACCGTAATGACCATAAACAAGGCGCATCGGATTTTAAGGCACACTGTGAGCTTTTAAGAAAATGGAAGGCTTTTAAGTGCGCTTTTTAGTGCGGAAAATACGGTACTATTGTGTTATGGATTTGGAAAAATCTGCAGAACAAATGGAGTTAATGTTATTGTTCGGGAGTTTGGTGCCATCCTTGAATGGTCATTTTTAAGCAAGAGAGCCCTTTGCATTGAAAAAAAAATTGGTTATTTTGTTGTTTGCTTCAAACCCTTTTTGTCGGGTTAGGAGAGTGGATCTTTCCTACACGCATGGAGAAACGTATCATGAAGAACGGAATACATTTGTGCGTGTTTTGTTCTACGACCTTCAACTTCCCTTTCCTTTGTAGTTTACTTCACGAGATGATTTTCTCTTCATATTTCGACTTGTCACTTTCAATCACTTTTTTTCTTTCTTCTGAAAGTCATTTTACCGCGGAAAGGGACGCTCAAATAACAAAGTCACGCTACGCTGACACACTGAGGCGTGCGGTGCACATCGGAAGTGTTTGTGATGAAGCCCACCTGCTTGATGGTGCGTCAGTGCGAAATGACACGTGTGCAACACGGGTCAGGTGTAAGAATGCGCTAAAAACTTTTTTCAGTCGTTCCATTCAAAAAGCGAAATCTGACCTCATGTTGCCAATCGACAGACGAAAAAGGAGGTAAAAAGCATTGTGACATAGCTAGTTGGCTTTGGCGTGCAATCATATTTTTTTCTTAATGAATCCTCTCAGATTGATCAGATACGATGGCGGCTTTATGAAATGTCAGCCATTTGCATCCGAGAAGCAAAAAGCGTTCTGGTACACTTCAGCCTTCTTTATTCCCATTCATATCCTTTTTCATTTTGGCGGATGGTTTTTTTTTTCCTTTTTTGTTTAGTTTTGTTTTGCAGTTGTTTTTTTTAATCAGTGATTTTTAAATGTGAATCGGGCTCAACAAACACAGTGAGATTGGATTTGGGGGGGGGGGGATATTAAATGTGGCAGCTGAAAGCAATTTGAGAAGGTGTTAAATCATGATAGGATAAACCAATTTTTCATTTGCATGTTTGTTATGAGACCGCTATTCTTTGTAAGTTTAATATTACTATCTGTCCTTTCGCGCGTGTGTGTGTGTGTGTGTGTGTGTGTGTGTGTGTGTGGGTGTGTGTGTGTGTGTGTGTGTGTGTGTGTGTTGGGGGGTAGTCCAATTATCCGCATAATGAATGACCCGCAACCTTTTTTTTTCTTCTTGGAAACCTATGGTTTCAATTTCTTTCAATTAGCAACAAGTAGCGACAAAACTTGTAACGTGGTGCCGAGGCAAAAGAAGAATTTGAATATCCTTTCCATTCAGATACAGGGTTTTTTTTTTGTCTTTTAATCAAAACATTATGTCCCATTTCCATTGATCACAATGTGTGTTTCATCTCTTTTACACAGAGATCCCGCAAAAGTGCCGTATCGAACCGTTAAAAAGTTCTGGGCGGAGCTTCACCCCAGTCCTTTCGTCTTTAATGCTTGCACGATTATACTAACTACCAGACGACTGCATATTCTCAGTTGAACTATTAACTCATTCACTCCCAAAGACGTTTTTAAACGTCTTTTCAGACTTGGTCCAGAATTGGCTGGTACCGAATGAGTTAAATGGATGGAAGAAAGGTCGAGACACAACCGTGCAGCCCAATTCTGCCGGATGCCGAAGAAGGTCTAATCTGCTTAGCCCATGTGACATCGTGTGACTCTGCAGTCGTAACTGGTTTCAACAAGTTATGTGTGAGAGCCAAGCAAGAGAGAGGTCAGAGTGATAAAACCGCCGCGCTCAAGTCTCCCATCGAATTGACTGTGCCAGAGAGGCCTAATCTAACACTGAGTCGGCAGCGTCAATCACACAGTCAATGAACGGCGGTTGTACAGCACGTGAACGCTGTCGTTTTTCTTTCTGGTGTTCCAATTGGATCTGAACGTGTGAATATCCTCTCTCTCTCTCTCTCGCAGGTGTGATCCGTGAGAGCTACCAGAAGGGCCGCGACCAGTTGGTTCCCGTCACGCTGTTGGCCATCGCCGTCATCCTGGCATTCACCATGGGCGCCATCTTTTCCGGCATTATCGTTTACTGCGTTTGCGACCACCGGCGGCGGGAATTGGACCTGCCCGGCCGCAAAGACAAGGAGAACCACCACCTCCACTCGCGCCGGGGCTCCATGAACAGCGTAACCAAACTGACGGGTCTGTTCGAGACGCAGGCCAAAGACGGCCGACCCGAGGCCATACTCACGCCGTTGATGCACAACGGGCGACTGACGCCCAACGCCAAGATGCTGATCAAAGCCGAGCAGCACCACCTCGACCTCACCGCTCTGCCGACGCCCGAGTCCACTCCCATGCAGCCGCGCCGCAAGCCCAGCAGGGGGAGCCGCGAGTGGGAACGCAACCAGAATCTCATCAACGCTTGCACCAAGGACATGCCGCCCATCGGCTCCCCCGTCATCTCCGACCTGCCCCTGAGGGCGTCCCCGGGACACATCCCCAGCGTGGTGGTGTTGCCTCTGCCGCAGCACCAGCACCAGCTCCCTCCTCACCTGCAGCAGTCCTACCAGCATGAGTACGTTGAGCAGCCTCACCCCAGCGACCTCGGCATGGGCCTCATGGACGACCAGGCCGCCACCCTGGAGTACAAGACGGTCAAAAACCCCCACCACAATCTTACCATGGTGGATCCGGACGGGGCGCTGCCACCCCGCGTGCCCCAACGAGAGGCTTCGCTCACCGTTCCCCCCGCGGTGCCGCAGATGGGCAAACGCCTGGAGGTGCACTCGTCCGTCTACGGCCTCCGGAAAGGCTCGTCGTCCTCCGCCTCGGGCTCGTCCGGCCTCAAGAAGCACAACACCAACTCGTCCAACTCCTCCCATTTGGCGAGGCACCAGAGCTTCAACCGCGTGGAGACGCCGCCCCCCGCGCCGCAGCGGGTGGACTCCATACAAATGACAGCGCAGGGCATATCTCTGTCACGGCAGCCATCCATGAGCTCCTACGGTTCGCTGCCCCGTGGGGGTGTCAAGCACCTCAAGCCCGACGTCCCCCCGAAACCATCCATTGTGTCGCTCTCCACAAAGGTCAAGTCCAGTGATGGCTGCACATAGTCTGACGGAGACCATTTGGACTACTTGATCAGTCCTTTGTTGGGTGTACAGTACAATGGATAATCCGACCCCGTCTTTTTTTTTTGTTTGTTTTTTAAGAAAACACTTT
Source organism: Hippocampus kuda (assembly GCA_901007745.1). Classification (NCBI taxonomy): domain Eukaryota; kingdom Metazoa; phylum Chordata; class Actinopteri; order Syngnathiformes; family Syngnathidae; genus Hippocampus; species Hippocampus kuda. The sequence goes on from CAAKHF010013421.1 coordinate 44,036, forward strand.
CTTTTATACAAATATGTAAATAACATCCGAGCCGGGGAACGCTTGCTACTGAAACAAAAGAAGACCCCGATGATTTGATCTGTGTAGCATGGTGAAGTGGGGGCTTTCTTGATCTCTTCAAGGACAAAATGAAGTCAGGTGGTCAAGGGGGTTTTTTGGGGGGCATACAGTACATTGAGGTCCAGCTGACCCGGAGACTGAAAAGTCAGCTGACTACTGTGAAAAGCCTCCAAGTGTTACCGCAATCACGTCGCCGCCTGGACGGGCCTGGACATAGAAGAATCCTCCCTTTTCACTGAACAACACTTGACTGTTAATACTAATAGCTTGTTGTATTTATTTTTTATGAAGTGCTTTTGAAGAGAAACAAAAAGACTTTTTAGGCTCAACAAAGAGAGTGGGCATATGATCTTTTTAATATGAATTAATCAAGTGTGATTTAAAAAAAACCAACAACACCTATTTAAAGTCAGTCAACTGGAGCCAGTAGATTTTTTTTTTTAAATAATGACTTAAGGTGAGGAGGAGAAGATATTTATTTACAGTGTGCCACGATGGACTTTTACTGTCACAGACCATTTCTAATTCAAAAGGAATATTTGCCCTTTTCACTCCTCCAATCAGCGCCGTGTTTTGTGTGCGCGTGTTTGTGTGTGTTTGTGCGTGCGCGTGAGTCAGTTATGTCGCTCCTGATTGGCCACATCATATAAAGAAACACCACCAGTGATCAAGATTTTTTTTTTCATAAACCCCTCCCCACATGTAAATTTGTGCCTTACACCCTGAAGTAGTGACTGTGTTTTCTTCGATAGCTGTTAACTTGTAGTGTTTTTACTGTTTTTTTTTCTTACATCATGTTGCCCTGATTTGATAAAAATGCAATTAAAGAATGTAGGTGTTATTGTTGTAATTCTGCTCCCCTACACATGTACACACATAGACACACAACCACACACATTTATGTTGTCGACTGTGCCATCAATGAGCGTCTTCTGTTGTGTGTCCACCGAGACGTCGTCATTGTTGTTGAGTGTTTTTTCCCGTCCCCATTTTTGTGTTTTATACAATTGTACTTTTCTTGTGGTACGCCACACCGCAAAGGAAGGCTGCGAGACGACCGACTGACTGAAACTTTCGCTCTGTAAGTGCGCCGGTAGCGGTTAGCATAGCGTTAGCGACCCAAGCTAACCTGGAAGTGACACCGGAAGGTGTTTCTTGGCTTCTTGCGTCATATTAAACAGGCTGGTTCCTGTGAAGACACAATGACAAAACGTGAACTAATAATAATGTAAAAAGCGCCCCATTTTGAAAGGCAAGTTTGTAGTTCAATGTTAACTAATGTTACGTTTCGTTTTTGAGGACACGTCCCCACACTTAAATCAACAAAGCACTCCTTCAGTGTTGTATGTGTAGATAGGTGAACATTTTATATAGAACATTTGTTTGGGTTTTTTTTTTTTCATTTCTTAGTGGAAGGAAGCCAACTTTGTCGCAAACCACAGCAATTAGAGAGAGACAGCACTTGGACAGGAATGCTGCATTCATGGCTGCTGGGAATTTGAAATTCTTCCAAGATTTGTCAATGGTTTGTTTCTTTTCTGATCATTTCAAAATGCATTTAACCAAATAACTTACTTGCGATTGGCTGACAACCAGTCCTGAGTGTACCCAACGTGTCGCCCAAAGTCTGCTGAGATAAGCTAAGCTCCAGCTCAACTAGCGAATACAGTTTTCAGTCTTTCCTGAAATTTCCAACATCCCAGTTCTCTTGAATGCAGCATGCTACAGCTTTGCAGGTTCCTGTGCCCCCCTGACACAAACGAAGTTCAAAATGTTTGGAGTGGTCACATGCAGAATGTGAAGAGAAGAGAATACGTTCCAATGTGCACATTCTGTATAAACAGCTGAATCTAGTTCATGGTCCAATTGGTGCAAGTGTTTAAGGCTGCAATGGCCAGTGAAGTTCTCTGGTGTGTGTGTGCCTTGTCGTCTCTCACCCATCCCTCAATAACACGCGACGCGCGAAGCGAAGCGACCAAACGATGACGTGACCTTTGTAAGCTTGTAAAATATTGTGACGTCACACGTTTTTTGCCCTGTACTCTCCACCTCCTTAACATCTGATTCACAGCTTAATGTATGTTGTAAAGGAATTTTAAAAAAACACTTTAATTTAATGCAAAATGTAATTTAAAAAGAAGAAAAAAAGAAAATAAAATTCTTGTCATGAAGTCATCGACTTTTTTTCTTCCTTTACCTCTGAACAAGGTGCTGCTTTGTGCTAGTTAATATTTATTTGGTTGATGACGGCACACTTTTCATTGAGCATCTTAAAGTCTGCACTGAGTAAAGACTTGCTGCTTACCTTACACTTGCTTTCTATTCAGATTAGAGGAATCCATGAAAAGAAATACCAAGAAAAAAATTGATTTTAAAGGGGATTTACGTAATGCGAATAATCGGGCAGCCTTCTGCTTGACAAACTAAAGATTGAAATCTTTTTCTGAAAGAATCATGATCACATTAGAATTGTAAAACAAAATTATGTATGTATCGCATCAAAATGGTAAAATAAAAATTCCCCGGTACATTTTTATAATTTGAGGTATTTTATTTTACTATATTGTTAAATTCTTTGTTTATTTCTGAATATTTTATATTATCTCGTCGATTTTATGATTTTTAAGGACTATCATAATTTTACAGTTATGTCAAGTTGTGCTTCTTTGTTGATGTTGGCAAGTCGCATAAGAGCTAAAGCGAGTGAGCTAGATAACTAGCTAATAGCTAGATTAAATTGCTAGCTAGCTAGCGATCTATGTAGCTAGTTAGCTAGATAGCTCAATACATAGCAGAGCATTTCCATTGGGAAAACGTGAATGGCTATTTTATACAAGAAAAAAAATTAGCCGCATAGCCAGCAAGTCAAAGACACAAATGTTTTGAGTTAACCTTGTTATTGGGGTTGTGTTTCCACGACGAACACTCACGAACTACAATCCCTCTGCATCATAGTGTAATTAGTCAGAGCACAGGGCTGCATATTTGAAAGCTAAACTGAGTGTGCAAATTGGAGAGGAATATTTATAAAAGAGACTCAACAACTTGCAAAGCAGAACTGCATTTAAATGTGAAACAGTTACGCTAACGTGATATGTCGTGTCGTCGCTACTCAATAATTACACTGTCATCTGTGCTTTGAATAAACAAATGTGAGGTGACTGGCAGAGGTAAAGCGGAGGCATACTCCTGTGTTGTCGCTCTGACAGCAAGTGTGTGGTGTTGTGTTTTGTCAGGTAGTTTGACACTATGGAGGTGAGTCACAGCGGTAACATACACAGATCAGATGGCACAGCTAATGAGGCCTGCCTGTCACTATCCTTGTTTTGTTGCTTGGTGCGGTCTCCACGGGAACGGAAATGAATTTTGAGATCGAGATTTTAATTACAAATTGACAAGACATTTCTCAGCCTGAAAAAAAAATATCAGCCCCAACACTAAAAGCATTTTTGTGTATCATCAATTATCCAGAGTAGACCGTGTAGATTTGATCAATTGAGAGAGCAGCATGCTGCCTGTCCTAGCTAAAAATGACAATTGATTAGCAGTGTCTTCGGTTCTTGCCCGTGTAAATCCACAAAGATAATACAATCCGACATTACGACCCGTCAATCCGAACCCATGAGCAGTGACAAGGGGCAGTCTGCCAGACGGCCGACAATCCCGCCCTCCCCGGGCACAACCGCTCATCCGACGAAACGGAATCCAGGCAGTTGGGCCTCACTCATTGCTCGGCCTGGCAGCACAATCTGTGGTAACAACGAGCTTAGCCACGTGCTAATCCTCGCATTTCCCATTCGTGTGTCATTATCCCTGCACTGATACTGTCTGGAGCCACCAGCACTCAAATGGCACAAAGCCCTTATTCTTTTTTTTTATTTTTTTAAATCAGAATGTGGCTGATATGATGAACAAAGGCAGAAATAAATGAAACGTCATTAAAAGACATGTAAATAATAGTAAGAGACCATTATCTGATATGTCAGACAAAGGGAAGTGTCGACTCAAAATGCACTCACACACACATACACACACACACAAAAAATAAATCAACCAAATGACAGACTTGGGTCCCTCCTATCACAAGGCACCAATGTATCTTGTGAGTGTTTTCTACCTCTGTTATTTTTTTTTTTAGGTCAGTCTTTCCTCACTTTATTAAAATAACTACAGGAAACATGAAAGCAGTCTGATGAAGACACACAGTAAGGATTCAGGAATTCTAAACAATGTGATGACAGTGTGAGTGTTTTCAAGCCACAGGAGCAGATAGGCATCAGTCTGCTGCACTTTGTTCAGCATAACATATTGTCAGCAAGATACGGAGACTGTAGGGGAGGGGGGAAAAAAAGACAGGAAAAAAAAACTGCCTCTCAGCTGTGAAAAAGCAGCGAGAAGAGAAGTATGCCGCAGAGACTTGCGATGGCAAAGTTGGGAAGAAGACGGAATACAGCCAAACCTTGTCGTGTGGTTTGCAACCACACGACACTGCAAACACACACATGCACGCTCACACAACACACGTGCGCGCACACACACACACACACACACACACACACACACACACACACACACACACACACACACACACACACACACACACACACACACGCATACACACAGGGTGAAGTATGCATGGGGCTTAAGAACAGCAAGGCCTTGGCAGGGGGATCAAAACAAGGCCCATCGGTGATGTTTGAGGGCAGCTCAAAAACATGAGATGGAGGCCTGCTCTTCATCACGCGCTCACATGCAAATGTTGACCCGTGCAAGCATTTAGTGCATGTCCACGGGCATATAGCACCTGCGGGGGCGTGCCCCAACCGAGAGGGGGATTACTTTTAAGATGAGGTGAACATTTCCTCCAGCACGCCCCCCCCCCCCCCAAACCCCCCCAAAAAAGACACTATGCATTAGGCTGGAAGAGGTTGTCATGAGTGAAGCAGATAATCCTGTTAAACTGTGTGTGTGTGTTTGTGTGCGTGTGCGAAAACGTCAAGATGTCAGTCAGTTTCGTGCCATAATGAGGCATGACCTGCTTTCTCCATGCAGTTTTTGCTGAAAAATAACACATCCAATTATTTTTTATTCGCAATGTAGTTGACAAATTACGCATGACGTTTGTGGCAACTCATCTCCCAATATGCTAATTTACAGAGGACTTTCAACTCTTGCGAGTTGTGGAAAAGCAAACTATCTGGCCAATAGGGTGACACAGTGTTCATACATCTGCACGGGTCAGAAAGTACGGTACAAAAACAAGCTAGCTGTGGATGAGAATAGCTGTTAGCCAAGCTAGCTTCGGCTACTAGGATTGCTGATAACCCTAAAATATTCATACCAGTGAGAACAAAGGACTAGTAACGAAGAACATGGCAATTAAGCTCCATAATTATCGCCAAAATGTTATTCATATCGCAATGCACATTAATATCACTTGTGTCACTTCACAAAACATGATAAGCTGTCCACTGTAGTAACCGCTGTCCCTGAAAGGGTTAACACAAAAGCTATTATTATGCTGTATGAATGACAACACGTGACCCTAATGAGGACAAACGATCGAAAATATGATGATGATGACGATATGCGCAACTGCATTGCACTCCATGCGAGAGTCCAATCATGTGTTCGTGTTAGCACATAAACGCCAGTGCTGCATGTGGTACATCAACAGATTTGCACTGAGCTCAATACACATCACATGCACTTAATAGCGCGCCCGAGTCGACATTGTTGTAATGAGAGACGTATTAAATGGTGGAGTCACACAGAGTGTGCGAGGAGTAAGACGTTCAAAGCGGTGCCACCCTGGGCGACACTTTGGTGCGATCGGCGTCACTTTCTCGCTAATCCGTCGACAACCTTCTGATGCTTCAAACATTTAGCTATTTTAGTCATCTTTTTATTTATTTATTTAAATATGATCTTCCGTTATTTATTTATTTTTAAGTTGCCCTCCTAATGGCCTCACTTACTGGCACTGAATTGAAATCAGTGGCATGGCTTCAATGCTGATTTGTTAGGATCATAAGCAATTTTTGGGGGACCATAAAATATTTTAATAAAATACATCGAAAGAGGAAATTAAATATCTTTCACTGTTTCACTATTAACCAGGCTCAGTGTGTGGAAGACAAACACCATCGCGTCAATCAGTTTGCACACGGCACAAGAAATTTACTGCAACAGGGACGGTGTCAGACAGGTGCATTCTACAGCTGATTTTGAAAGCCATGTCCATAGATTTGTCCCGAAAAACGCACACGTCTCAATTTGTAAAAATAAATAAAAGTTTCCCAGCACCCGTGTGAAATGCCGCTTGTTGCAGCACATCCGATGAGGAAAGACACACCGTCTGATAAAGGTGGTCACAGACATCTCACCTGGGCTCATCCAGGGCTGATGAAGCAAAAGCATGTCTCAAATGAGTGCGATCACACCTGCATTTTGGAGACGAGTCTAAAACAACAACAACAACAACAACAACAAGAGCAACCTTGTTAGGATCCTGACAGCTGATCGGAGACAACATAACGGCCAGATCTGAACCACCACATCATTATTATTTGTGTGCGTGTGCGTGTGCGTGTATGTGTGTGTGTCCCACTTAGCAAATCAAATGTGTTTACTTCATCTTTCTTACTAAATGGATTTTTGGATTTTGGATCTCCTTTGGCATAAACAAACCAAAACATACCAAATTGGAATTTCACTTCACATTTTACAGGTATGAGAAGCATATTTCATCAAATCCCTTAACTAAAATTGAACGACTTGATTTGTACTTGGTTGTCACTATTTATTTATTCATTTATTTGCCCACACTAGAAACTGCCTAAGGCACTTGCTGGGTAGCGGTAGATTTTGAGCAGATTGGGTTATTTTTACCTTATGTTGGACTCATGATTTTGAGCCAGCGGATTGGATTGAAGATTGGATTTAAACTGGTCGCCATATGTATACTGAAGTTGAAATAAATTGAATGTAATAGTATGAAAAAAATATCAGTGGCAACAGGATGGTTCTCTGGGTAACCCCGTTGATGTTGAACAGAGGGTTTGTGGTTAAAATCCTCGTCGGGGTGTCAAACTTGCTCTGGCGACCACCAACAGTTTTCTTTTTAGTAAATATTGGGAGCAAAATTAGTGTTGTTTTTAACCACAGCTATACTATTGACCTGGTAACCAATTTTTTGGGGAGCTTTCACGCATCCGTATGGGTCATTTTTTTAACCCTTGCTGAATCAATCCCTTGACCCAACTTGCTGGGTCAAATCCCCAACCCAACTGGGTTACAATTTGGGTTACTTTTGACCCAGCAAGTTTAAATACGCATGACTTGTTTTTTCAAACTCAATTTATTATTCAAATAATGAAATGCTGGTGCAATTGTGTATATGTAATAATATGATGAGGTGACATTTGCTAAAATGATTTTGACTGATGGAAATATGTTCTGGCGGCCCGGTAGCCCAGTGGTTAGCACGTCGACTTCACAGTGCAGAGGTACCGGGTTCGATTCCAGCTCCGGCCTCCCTGTGTGGAGTTTGCATGTTCTCCCCGGGCCTGTGTGGGTTTTCTCCGGGTGCTCCGGTTTCCTCCCACATTCCAAAAACATGCATGGCAGGCTGATTGAACACTCTAAATTGTCCCTAGGTGTGAGTGTGGGCGTGCATGGTTGTTTGTCTCTGTGTGCCCTGCGATTGGCTGGCAACCAATTCAGGGTGTCCCCTGCCTACTGCCCGAAGACAGCTGGGATAGGCTCCAGCACCCCCCGCGACCCTAATGAGGATGAAGCGGTTCGGAAGATGAGTGAATGAATGAAATATGTTCTATGGTGTGGCATGTAATTAAAAAAAAAAAAGTTTTGGCACACCTGACTCAAGGTAACAAAATATTCGACACAACTGGTTGTTCAATGCAGAGCAAATTACAAGCACAATAATAATTTTTTTCATTTTCTATTGAGTTTCTCTATCGAGGGTGACCTCCTGAACTGGTTGAACAGTAATTTTTTTTTAAAATTAACACTCTCTCACGGTGTCAGTCAACACTGCAAGGTGTTTAATTTTTGGGTGTCGGATCCTAATCGGATTGTGCAGACGTACCTTGTGTGTTGACGTAGCTGCTTAAAAGCAGTCCAATGGCTTCACAAAAACAACCATTTCTCTGAAATTAACAAATCAGACAGACAAACGGAAGCAATAAGAAATGTGAGAAAACGCTTTGCCGCGCATCGGGAGCCTCACACTGCTTCGTTTGCAACAAATGACCAAGCTTTTCAAAATGACATGAATCAAAAAGATTCACAAAGAGTTGCTCCAACGACTAAATGGGAACTCAGTGATGCAGAAATTACTTACAAAAGAAGCGATACGACGCTCGCAGTAACGTGCGGAAGGACAATTCTTGACGAAAATACAAAACAAATTTCCACCAAACTTTGTGGATGGATGGTAGATGAATGCAATGAAGAACTCATTACCTTCACGCGGGTTCCGTCAATTTATTTTCACAGTTTTTGTCCCTTTTTCCTCTAAGTCCAAAAGCTTGCAATGAAGTCTCAAATTTGTCCGTAGGCGGGAATATAAAGACGAACGCCTGTTTGTCCACATTTGCCTTGCAACTGACTGTACTTGTGCGTATGCGAGAAAAATGCCGGTCAATTATATTTCCTCTCAGTCAAGGGACAGCCAAGGATTTTTATTAACAGCGCGTTTTGGTGGTTTACGGTTTACTTAATGTGAAAATTATGCAGTGTGCCTCGAGTATTACATTTTAATATGTACATGCGTCGTCAGGACACTGTCGAATAGATTTCGTGTTGTGTGTGTGTGTGTTTATGTTTGTCCTTGAAAGGGTGAGTAAAATTCATCAACAGTGTGATTCACTGCCTGCCTTGTTGATCAAGGTCACACACGCACACACACGCGCACACACACACACACACACAGGGAACACACTTACATGGGCCCAAAGAAAATAAGTAACCCAAACCTTACCCCCATAA
>CAAKHF010013422.1:6762-25636 GCA_901007745.1 Hippocampus kuda
CCCCCCCCGGCCCCCTGCCCCCCTTTGAATCCTAGCCTCACTCTTATGGCACGGCAGTGGATGTGATGTGAAAGCTTGAGACGGGAATATGTATCCTGGATATATGTCTTCTCATTGAGGTTTTGAATACAGCCGTGTACAGTACACACACACACACACACACACACAAAGCCTAACTTGTATTAAATGCATATATGAAGAAATGTGCTGACCCGTGCACAACCATGCATCCAGTAACAGTCACTTGAGTGCACAAATTCCCCGCAAACTTGATTCAGATGGCTGCCTTCCTTTACGGTTGCCGCGTGCTGCCACTGAACACGTCTCATTTCAATTATTCACATCATCGATTTGGTGTCAGTACAACATGAGATGGGCACTCATGCAAGATTTGGCTCACCATGATAAAGCTGCAGTTGAGACAACGGTGGCAATCCCAAATGTGCACTCAGGCCTTCACCATTTTGGACGGCAAAATGATGTAAACGTGGGAGCATGAGCGCCCAAAACATATCGACAGGTAAAATAAAAAAAAATAAAAAAAACATTTCTTTAGGTGAGAGAGCGGCGCAGGCATCGCAACATTTCACGCATGACCAATCCCAAGAGGCCACATCAGCGCACGTCTGTAATATGAAACATGAACTCACTTTGCACCAACATGCACGTAAAGCTAATGAAGGGAACGCATAGCGCCTTGTTGTGAAGCAAGGTTGCGCCAGACTCGCGCCTGCAACGCAAATAGGGGCCCCATGACATTTTTGCAGGTTGAACCTGAAAAGATATCTCGATGGATGCATCTCCAATCTGCTTTTAGGACACTTGTCTTACGCACAGCTTTTATGTCTGCACGCAATGAGGAAACGGCCCCAAGACGATGTGGGCAAGATCATCAAACTGGGAAAGAAGCTTCGGCGGCGTTCGCAGGTGCGCCTCCCTTTTACAGTCATCGGAAAATGAATTCCATCTCGTGGTTTTTTTTTTTTTTTTTCCTTTCCTGAGCCACAGTTTGCTAATCTCACCTCCCCATTTACACGGGATGCAGTGAAGATGCTCCTCGCTCGCGTCGGCCCGCAATAAAGCCTTCTGGCGGAGGGAAATGATGCATGTTATTGTGAACACACCAGATGGGGCCCTGAAGCAGGCGACATGAGTGCAGAGCAGCAATTCTCATCGATCATCAAGCATTTTGTTTGTGACCTCCGCATTTCTGCGGAACTCATATTCTGTGTGTTCAAAACGTTGTGGACATTGCTGCTCTTGTTAAAATTAAAAGGGTTAAAAATAGGCAGAATATGCCAAGGAGTAATGATGACTCAATCGGGGCATAGAAAAGTGCGGGCCAGAGGGCCGAACGGAAATGGCGCAAGTACGCGCTTTAGGGTGATGAGATTTACAAAGAGAAGCTGAATGTGTTCAATCGGATTTGGCGTGGAACATGGGAGGGCAATTTTTCTGAAATGATTACCGAGTGCCGTAACCTGCCATGCGTTGTCATCAGCGGACTACTTATGGACTGCCATGCGGACCTCTGCCTCTTGGATTATTCGGCCTTGCCTACGACTCGCGAGGGAAGTAAACATTCAACAGATTTCGCAACGTAGTTGCCGTCTTGCAGATACCTTCCCATCTGTCACTGACAAAGCAGTCGAAGAGACCATCTCCAATTTTAAGTTGAATCACATGCTGCTGCCTAGACGAGCGGTGGACCCGTTTTTGGACATCTGTGACGGGTCGCAACCTGGTTATAATAATAAATGTCAATGGAATTTTTGATACAACAGCAAGTACCGATACATACAAATTAAATGCAGCCGGTAAATGATCCGAATTGTTTTACGATATTGCTATCTTACTTCAGGCCGATTGTGGCTTCATATTTAGCAGATCGATCTGATCCCTTTTGCTTTTCCAGAGGCTGAAAATAAAGCTTTCTAAAATGAAAAGCACACCTGGTGCAGACAAGCAGACAGCCTTCAAAAGTGGAGCACACAATGATCCAAGCGTTGCGCTTGGTGCCCTGGGCTGCTGGGATTGACTGTCACGCACCCACATGCTGAAGCGGGGGCGCCTCATTAGGTGGGCCATCCGGAAGTGGGGGCGAATGATGAAAAGGGGAAAGTGGGAGACGGGGATTCACATTGAATCCTTCATGCGTTCTCATCCACAAATGAATCTGAAGTGTTTTTTCTCGATACAAGTAGCAATACAAACTCGAATACCACTTCAGCAGAAAAGCCTCTTGGCAAATATTGTTCCGATCCCCACCATACGGCTCCAGTATGGGAACATGACGCCATCATGCGTATAGTCGCAAGTAGCCAAGCCCACGTTTGTAAAGTCTGTTTGCTTTCTCCATTACAACGCCTCTTCCTCATTCGTCTTCCTCCGCATAACGGATCAGGCTACGGAGGACGGATTGGTTACTCCATCCTAAGGTGACCGTTTAGGAGACTGAGTCCTCCACTAATATGGTCAAGCGGGGGCTCATAAATTCACATTTGTGGAGATATCGTGCGCTCGTTCAAATGTTCAAGATGCAATCGGTTGCCCACTCGGCGAAAAGGTTTCCAGCGCTGAACTGTGGCCATATGTGAGCGAGGAGTCGCGCGATCTGATAGAAATGATAAAATGGTCGGTCATAAGATGACGGCCATCAATATTCTGAGAATGCATTCTATTTTGAGACGCCTTTGAAGCCCATCTCTTTCGAAGAGCATTCGAGAGGGAATATGAGAGCAAGTCGGGTCTCCATGTTGCATGGCCCAGTGTGCAACTTCATGCTGCACCGGTTTGTTCCTTGAGGACACGGCTTAAGAGGAGATGGAAAGAGTTCAAAAACTGTTTGCGAGTCATCGCTTCCTTCTAATTAACGAGTGTTTGACAGAGCTGCTGTGACAAACAAGGCGAGGAAGCGCGTCGCAGCCATCTGCAGCAGCTTTGTGTGCCCAAGCTTTGATGCTGATTTGACTCAATGATGAAGTTGCACTGACATCAGCCCACATTCAGGCCTTGACACAGACATGGGAACACACACACACACACACACACACACACACACGCTGCGCCTCCCAATCTGTGCGTTGCAGGATGGCAACTGCACTGCAATAAAACGGACTGACATGTAGAAGGGGCCTGAAAGGAATCGAAACTCTAGCGTTCACATTCCTAGTAGCTTTGTAAACGTGATAAGACAGGTACACTAGGAGATTGTTCTGAGGTCAATTGCTTAAGATCTTCTCGGAATGGAGGTGTGTGGCCAAAATGCAATGTGGTTATCCCATAATCTTCTTTGTTGCTCTCCCCAGACTGTATTTTACACGTTCTCTTGATGCAATGTAGGGACACCCTCACTGCCTTCCGGGGACACCTGTTCCTTCCCGTCGAGTCAATCTGAATGAAATTCAATTCATTCCATTTGGATTCTTTCATCCATACCTTACTCTTGAAGTCTTCTTCTTGCCCAGTTTATAATGCGGCGCTCTTTTCGACATCAGACCATTCACGAGAAACGTGTCTCTGAGTCACACGTCGATGATGGTCTTTCTAACATTTGTTCACTTTCTAACACTTGAGCCTGCTTCTACAGGCCTCGCACATGATGGGAATGAGGTTGTGCATCTGTGAAACTGCAACATCAGTGCCAACCGAACATCAAGAAAACACCATTTCTCATCTCATTAAGCTCCAGGCGGCATCCAGTATCATAATCGCATTCCCTCCGGGGTAGTATAGAAGTATGCGCACGGATTTGTGTGCGTGTGTGTGTGTGTGGCGGGCAGAGTGGCTGCCATGAGAAGATAGCAGTTCCCTCCTGGGTTGTCAGTGACCTTCTTAATAAATGTATATTCATCATATTCAAACAGGGAAAAAAAAAATCCCAGCGGTGTGTCTTGATCACAGACTTTTGCTGTCATCCTACATGTACATTTTTATTGCCATTAATGATGTTCATTCTTCTAAAAATGGAAAAGAAGAGCCGTGAATTTTTTTGTCTCAGGGACGTACGGCTGTAGGCAGGCGTTTAAAATGAAGTCTGAGCAAACTTGGTTTTGGACAGATGTGATACTTGTTGTCTGGCATGGCTGATGTTGCTCACTGCGGTCCAAGGAATACTCGGGGAACTTCAAGAGACATTTCTATCTACAACAACAACATTTTGTTTTGAAATTTGTGCAATTTATTCCTGCATTTATTTTACGTTGTAATTATGTAGAAGTCACCTTGACTGTTTCCCGTTCATAAGTGGCAATACACTTCCCGTGTACAAGCTATTGGCCTGAAAACATCTGACAAAGGCCGGGCCACTACCGTGAAAACAGGTGCCGCTAAAGTGGGCTGACATTTTATTGCCTGCATGAAGAAGGTTCAAGGGTGCAAGTTATGCATGTGAGGAATGTGCTGCGTATCGATCGCCAGCCTGCACATTTCCCGAGAGACGGCATCGAGTGTTTTGGCAACAGCTTCAATCCTTGATTAGTGAATCAGAGTGGGTATGACGTGACCAATTTGTTTGGAAAACGGAATATTTCTTACTCCTCCTCCTTGCTGCAGCGAAAACAAAAAAAAAAATTCCAACTTCAATCCATCCCAAAAAAAAAAAAAAAATGGCTGTGCGATTTATTGCTGTTGGTACAAAAGTTTTCAATGAATGACAGTTTGATCCTGGAAGAGAAGAAATTCATTCACTCTCACTTTGGTACTTGGTTAAAAAGAATGAAACCCAAACAAGGAGTCCAACAAACCAAAAACACACAAAAAAATGGTTTTGTCCTTGTCAAAAGCTCTCCCCTCACAAAAGGACACCAGCTAATATCCCAAAGGTATAAAACCTGCGTGCACGTGTGTCGATTGCACACACTGTGCGGGCCATTTTGACTCAAGAGGTGGTTCAGTTTTAATCGATAGATTTTATAAATACGTTTGCGCAGATCGAATGTATTGGCTGATGAGCACCAACGCTCAAGTAAACCTTGGCTTCACCTTCCAGCTCTCTTGCCTTCTTTTCAGCCCTTTGACGGTTGTCTTCAGTGTGCCTCAACCAATGTCAAATTTCAACTGGTGTCAAAATAAGCGGAGCCGACAAACATTTGGGGATGTCACTTCCATCGACTGGACTCGTCTGATCTGCGCTTGCCTGAGGTGAATGTGCCAAGACAAAGTTGGTATTCCGCTCAATAATCAGTGCTCTGTGAAAGGTTTTCGGGGTGTGCTTGGACTCTTCTTGACTTCTTTCTGTCCAACTGTCCGTGATAAAAGTCCAAACGCCTGGGACGCACTTGGGACGAAAAATGTGAAGGCCGCAGAATGTTTACAGCTTACATCGGCGCAGATAGCGTCGGCATGCGTACTACGCGCCGTGTCATTGAACTATTTCCGTCGGCATCCCTGCACTGTGCCAGCTGTATCGGCCCACTTTAATCCGTCGGGTGGTGCCTTGTAAAAATATCCCCCAAGCCCCTTCTGCTTCACATGCAAAAGACGCTGTGTCTTGTGGGGTGTCAAGGGGTGTTCCCGTAGTAAGACTGACACTGGGTGTCAACCTACCGCCATCACAACAGTCAAGATTTGAGCTCTGGAATTTTTTGAAAAAAAATTTGAATGCAATTTTCCTCGAAGCGGCCACTGGTAAGTACTAATGGCTTGGCATGACAGTCCCAACAGTAGCTTGAAATACTTTGTTCAAACGTCAACTAAATCTTAGCGTATGTCATATATTGAACTAAGTATTTGTGCAAGAACTTGTATTTGCAGGCTGCTGTTTTTTTTTTTTTTTAACAAAAGAATGCCATTGCAATACTTTGACATGTGCTGGGTATCTCAAAACTAACTTGTGACCGTTGGAATTGGAACTGCAAAGTGACAAACAGATCTCTGGGTGACATACCTCAGCGGGTTCCGCAGATGTTTTGCGGATATGTGATGTGTAACAGGATGGCAACAAAGGTCACTTGATTTGATTTGATCATTTTCAAACTGATGAAAAAAAAAAGCAGGATTTGGGAATACCTATCGAATCCTTGGGGTCATTGTAGCCAATAAAAGTTGCCACTGATGTTACAGTGATATGAACCTTCAAAAAAAACTGCTACTTTAACATATGGAGCAGCAACACATACAAGCAGCATACAACATTCCGCACAGATATATCTTCACTCTACTCTGAAGGAAAAACAACTGTTACTGCAGCTTAACGCGGGACCTTCTTTGCCGCCTCTTTTTTTTTTTTTTTTTTAAACTACGCTGAAGTCATTCAACTCTAAATACGGCGGGTCTCTTCAGGTGGGAGGAGTACGGTTCGAATATCTGTGATAGAGCCGGAATGCAAAAAGCGTCTTAAAGCGGAGGATCACATGACTGTACATGTTGATATGGTGTTATGATAATGTCCATTTGCAGTGCGATTGTTGTGGTTCACGTCGCTGACTTTTGAATGCAGCTGTTGTCGGATCATTTCCCGCTGAATCGTCAGCACGCCATCGTTTCCCTGGATTATTTTTTTTTTTTTTTTGCCTTTCTTCCTCATCTCCACATGGCTCCGGTTCAACTTGGAGCATCCCCACCACCCACATGCCTCCACATGTCATTTCTGAAAGACTCTCACCAAGCCCGCCTGCCTGTTAGTCAACGCCTGACTCAAGTGTCCTGGGCGGAGCTTTTGAAACCCCATGAAGACCCCTGTTCAGTCCCATTGGCAAGTTATATTTACTTGGTGGCACGTTGCACGAATCCAACGGATGTGCGCATAGCTGAGATGGTGGCGTTAGATGGATGGGTTTGTTGATTTTTAAAACTCTCTCTCTCGACATATGTATATATGCAAGGTAGCATGACACGTGAAGGATGAACCGCAATAAAGTAGGGCAACACTCTTAATGTCTGTTTGTGATTTATTGACACTTGTAATGCGACTACGTTATGATCAAGAATGTCTTCTTGGTTTCAGTGAAGAAAGAGGCTGGCAATGGCACAAAGACAATTTCAAGAAAGTGGGAAGGACGGGCGCTCAGGTGAGACTCGGGCTGGGCTATTATTCCTCGCGGGAAACCTGCACGCTACTTGCTTACTTTTCTTTTCGAAAAATTATTTTTCCAAACTGTGCACACGACAGACAGGTGTTGTGATTCACTCTGAAACTTCCCAACTGAAATCACATTTCATTGGAAGAGCATACAAAAATATCGATTGAAGACCAGTGATTTAAAAAGAAAACTGACAACATCAACGACCGTCACCACTGAATATTGCCAATTGCATTGTTGCACTGAAGTGAGTGTTTTTGCATTTTGGTGAGAAACTTCACTGAGGGACATCTTGGTGGCAGCGAGGCAACTTGTTTTTTTTTTTTTTTTCCATTTTCACATCTTCAATGACTTTCTATTGTCTTCCTCTTTTACTTGACAGTTTTGGGAATGCTCGCAGTGCAAGTGGAGAGGGACCCAAAGACAGGAGCCTCGGTTGTTAAGTCTGTAGCACCCACGTCCACACCGGACAGTCGTCCCCCGGCCTCCGCCGTCTTTGACGACGGCAGGAAAAGCATCCATGCAGTGGGCGGGTCAGGCTGCGATCCCTCAACTGAAGAGCTCGGACAGATTTTGAGTGCCGTGGATGGCGTTGGGATGCAAGTGATGCTCGATGAGGTCACGGTCACGCTAGATGAAGCGGCTGTTGCGGAAGCCAGCGGAGGTCCATTCAAACAAATCCAGACGCCTGTCAATCAGTCTGCGGCCAAAGAGAACCGTATGCTGTTAGAAAACCCCGGGAGGCCCAACTCGGAAGATAAAATGACAACAGAGGTCCGTCATTCGAGTGTGCGAGGAGAGGAGGATGCAAACGCCACGGCGGGAAAAGAGGTCACCATGGAGGATCGCGTTTTGGAGGAAAGCCCCATCACACTTGTGTTCCTGGGCTACGCTGATTCCACGACCGCCCGAGAAAACCCAAACATGCTCATTGCAGAAAGAGTGATGATCGCAGATGACGGAGAAGAACCCCGTGTCGCAAATCGAGAAGCGGGAGAAGAGAGTGAAAGTGAAATGGATCAGGGCATTCCCCAGAAGGGAAACGATCAAACATCTCGAGTCCGGGAAGATCTTGCGAATCAGGAACCATCCTGCCCCACTGTTGAAGAGCGAAAAGGCCCTTCCAAGCACAAGACTTGCCACTGTTGCTCTGTCATGTAAGACGTGATCTCATTTCATGCTGCGTATTTCGATATATTTTCTTACCTACCAAGTGGAACGCATCATTGAGGCCCTATTCACTCAGTTGACACGCATTGGACTCTTCTGCCCATCTGTTCCCTGCATTTGACTCCGAGCGTTCCAATGTTGCTAGCCTACAGTCATTGTGTGCGAGCAGCTTCATGAAGCACACTTACAAAAAAAAAAAACAAGGGCACTTCCTCCCCCTAGAGGAGAAAGGCAGCCAAGTCACCATGCGCCACACGGCTGCAAACTCCTCACTCAGCTCTGTCACCAAAGGAAAGAGGTGGAAGGAGGAGCGGGGGGGAAGAAAAACAGCATTAGTGTGGACTGCAAATATGTCCGTAACGGCACCTATTTATTATTTCAGGTTCAGGTTCCTTTATTGTACCCACTTGTGAAGTTTACAGATACACACAAATGTCAAAGAGAGAAAAAAACAAACAATTACAATGATTTCCGATGAGAATTTAATCTGCTATTTCAGGGTTTATTCCTTCAACAGATACGTTTTGAATTTTACGTTGTCTAATATGACGTTGAGAACAAATTTACAAATATAATGTTGTTCGGGCGGTCCGTTCGAATTTTTCCATCAAGGGGAAAGTCCAGACCGCAGTTTTTGGGAACAGACCGTCCACAATCTCAGACAGCCTTTGAGATCTTTTGGCTTGTGACTTCTCAAGGGCGTCAATGAGCCCAATCAATCATTCAATTTATTCCAGGGCCGACCAACGACTCTTCGTTCTTTTCCATATTTAGAAGCGACTCCAACTCCGCATTCACTTTGCGATTGCGATCGGTCAAAACATGAGTCTGAGTAGTGGTCACCCAATTTGTCAGGCAAACCAGACTCTACTTCTGCCGAGGATCCGAGGTGTTCCCAGCATCGGCGGCTCCGCCCCGCCTGCTCTTTTCGACGAAAAAAAAATGCATCCATAATGCTGAGAGTCCAGCCGACTAATCCCATGGTATGTTTTTCAGAAGAAAAACATTCGGCCGGGGGCGACGTCAAGATAGAAGCCAGCACGTTTGACGCAGTTAGCAAGCAGAGGAGTAACGGGGGTCGGGGGGCAGGAGCAGAGCAGAAAGCCTCGGCCTTCACCGAGAGCCTGGCAGGAAAAGATGAGAATTTGCAGTTCAATTCCATTTTTTCAATTTTAAAAGTTTGAGCATTGTAAAAATCATCCCTTATGTAACAGTTTAAAAAAATAGTACGGTACATAAATGTAGTTGAAAACATGATCTGATCCGAGTCAACAGGGATCGTCTCTTTGCAATGGACCGATGATGACAGCCATTTGCCATTTCGAAGCAATTAAATCTGTCCAAGACTTGAATGTCTGCAGTGTATCTGTGTCTCGAGCTTCTCGTGAAATATGTCCTGGCTCGTCGAGAGATTGTGCGTCAGCGCATCTCGCATGACTCACATGATTAGAACATGAAGAAGAAGATCCCCCCCGCGCTATCATCTGGATCCTTCGCATTTCCCCCTGTGGGTGTCGGATGACTGCAACGCTACAATCGGGTGAGTTTCCGTCAATACACAAGAACTTGTACTTTACCTTTGTATACTTAGTCGTGCTTTCCAAATTTGAAATACCGGTACAGTACATACAAAAAGTATATTGCTTCAGAAGACCTACCCAAAAGTTTTATCACAGGGTGCTGACGCAGCGGGTTTAACGCCATGAAAATGAAGTCGTAATGAAATAAGATCCATCGGACAAAAGAGGAGGAATGCAATAAACAAGTTAAGCTCATTTCATGTCCTGTTACTTGTGTTGCTAATCCTTGGCGACGCCGTAGAAATAAAGCTCCTCAATGCAGGTGTAAAGATAGACTCTTGGAATCCTCATCACTTTTCTCCCCTGACCGGACTGCCGGTTACAGCTTGACCACGACAAGTCAATGTGGTTGAGTGTTTAAAAAAAAAAAACATAGGCGGTCGTTTCTGCAGTTGAATTCGAAAATGCTCCATGAGCCAAGTGATGAAGATGAGAAGCAATGGTTGGCAAGCTAGCGTTTGTGCCAGCACGAACAGTTCCTGTTTTTACCGGTGAAAAGATCGAAGACACCAAAACACTTGATGAAAGACTCTTCTGCGCATGCAAATTTTTTAACAAAAGATTGGGGGCGCATGCAAGTAGCCATTGCAACGGCAGAAAGCCAGAATTGTCGGAAAAGACGAAACGGATCAATTTCACAAAGTTTGTAAGGTCAAATAGGATCTGGCTCATAATCGCCATGATGGTTCGTCTCAGGGTTGCCTGATGGGGTGGAGGTCAGGGTTCTCACGTTCTTCCGACGCAAACTCATCCCGCCATGTCTTTCTAGACCTTGACTTTCGGTGCAGTGAGAACAGGTGTTCAAGTATGCAATCCATGATTCCAATTGTTTGACTATGGATCCAAAAGTTGAAACGGCAACACAAAATGTGATGAAGGATCTATATTTTTCAATTGAACTCATCAAGGTGTTCACATTTCTCTTCCCGAAACCCAAGAAGAAGAAGAAGAACCTTGAGAATCTCAAAAGCTTGTCACCATGGAAGCAAATGCCTCAATACGAAGATCCCCGTCGCTGGCCCCTGAGGATGATAAAGACCCGTGGAAGATGGATTCCAAGCTCGTGGCGGAAAATACAGAAAGAGCAAACGGCAGCTCGTTGAGGCTTCCTGGTGAGGGGCCCCGAAGTGAGCCCACCTGCGCTCCCCTTACTGTGATTCAGAACGATGCGATCAACAATGAACGTGATCCAGGGTTTAGCCCACCACGACCTTCCCTTTCCAACATACGTCCGCTGTCGCCGGGAGGGAGCAACAAAGACTCCGGCGTGGCCCTTGTGTGTGAGGCAGGTGACGACACTGAGGCTGAAGCTAATCCCATCAGCTTACGCCGGCATCATCGTGAAAGGCAGTCCTTGGCAACTCAGAGGGCGACGGTGGAAGCGTCAGGCGCTACAGCACAGATTTCGGGGGAGTCTTTGAAAGACCTTAGTCCAAGTGCTGATGACCAAATACCCGAGGCTCTGTCAGGAGGAACAAAAGAACAAGAGCGGTCGATTGTGCAAGCGGAACCCTGGGAAGAAGCAAATCAGGACACATTTCCAAACCCGGCATCTTCAGAAGCGTTTGAAAATGAGGCACATCCAGACAAGGAACTGCCACAAGGGGGTTCAATTAAGCCCTTGGAGGCCTCAAAAGGCAACGGAGTGACCCTCATCCAACACTGCAACATCGCGAAAGAATTCGACACCAACACGGAAAACATGACTGCTCGAGCACTCGGAGATCCAAAGGCCGCGAGACAAAAAGAAACCCCCAAAAATGTTGACAACTTTGACAGCGACTCAAAAGGTTCTTTGGGAGAAAGCGAGAAAGGCACTTGTGAGCTCCAGATTCTCAAGAAGGCCTTTGCAAAAGTGCATTTCACTCCAACCGACGAGAAACCGAACGAGTTGGGGAAGGCGAAACGCAGAGATGAATTTTGGAGAATCGCTTCCGATATTCTTCAAGGCGAGCGCCTACTTCAGCGTCTGCAACGGGTGCAGCAACGACACGAGGCGGATGTGAGCGCCTGCCAACAAATGAGTCGTGAGGAGAAGTCTCTCACTGAAGATTTGGGAGCGAGTGGAAGGGACCGGTCGGGTGAAGATGTGCAAGAAGACGTCAACTCTGACGGGACAAAGACGAGCCTGTCGGAGGGCGAAAAGACGCGAGGGAATGGGAGTGGAGAAGCCCAAGAAACGATGCCTGCTCAGGGCGAGCACCATGAAACTGCCACAAGAGAAGAAGAAGGAGAAGGAGAAGGAGAAGGAGAGCACCCCACCGATCCCTCAAGTGTTGGTTGCGCATTTGCAGATTGGCTTCCAATCGATTCCAACGAATCCGATTCAACGACCCTCCGCTCCTCCTGTCACCGTTTGTCTGTCGCGGAGACGTCGGCGGAAAGGCGACTGGACGAGGACGTCCGAGCGAAACAGAACTTGCAGAGGGCCGCGGGGATTCTAAACCTGGCAGATGATCCCGATGTCCTGGAAATCCCTTTTAAAAGCGACGTTGTGTTGGAGCCACTTCCCACAAAAATGCGTGCAGGCGGCGAACCGCAGTTGAAGAGTCCGAGACCACCTGCGACAAGCGCGCGGGGGGGCGTGCCCAAAGAGCACCGTGGAAGGGAAGGCCAGCAATTAAAAAAGACCAAAGCTTTGTTTGAAGCTTTCCAGCAAGAGAAGCCTCGAGGGCCGACCCGGTTAAGGAAAGCGCTCGCCACATCGATGACACACCAAGCTTCTCCCGGCGTGCTGGAACGCACGCAAAGCCTCGATATGTTGTCAACGTCGGAGGGGAAGAAAGGTTCCGAAAAGCCGCACCCAAAGATTGCGAGCGGGGGATCTCGAGAGAGGACGCGCTTATCTCCGTACGCAAAGCAGGCTAAAAATGGAAGTCTTTGGCGGAGTTCAGACTCCATCAACTCGGACGTCGCCACGCAAGTGGTAGAAATTGACGGCTCGGTGGGGATGCGCAAGCTCAACCAAAACCCTTTCTTCAAGTTGCGTCCAGCATTGGCCTTGAAGCCGGAGGTGGAGGAGGACATCCGCCAAGCCGAAGCAAGAGAAGACGAGCTACGGAGGCAAAGAAGCGCTTTGTACGGAGAGAAGCAACGGCGTACGGAGGAAGGGGGCCAGCCGCCGTGCGCATCGACCGGCGTACCGGGTGAGTTTGTAGCGCGGGGAAAGCCAGACTCATTTCCATGACAAGCCACTTTGGAGTTTCCTCGACGACGACGGGTTGGAAGAATTCAGAGAAGGAATTCTATTTGTCCAATGGGATTACGCAAGTGGCCCCGTTACGGTGAAAATATTCCCAAAAGGGGTTGTGAGCAGTACAAGGAGGGCAAAATGATTTGGTACGTTCTTGATCTTCAGCAAAGTCTCTCGCCTTTTCTAAATTATTTTTCCGTCCGCCAGAGTTCTTTGATTGTTTAGATGGCAACGATGGATTTTTATTGATATGGAAGCCGATTATCTGCGATTGTGTCACTTGGATGTTTATTTCTGAGCACATCTTGACCTTCTTACCCCGTCTGGCACTTAGATGACTGACCTTCTCCGTTACCATCCCGGTGTGTTATTCCTGGAACGGGATCAGTCGCTCGTGCTGCACCTGTCGCAAGCCGTTCGACAATGAAACTCTCGCACTGGTTCTCATTCAGACCAGAGCAAGACGGCATCTCGACTCCTTAACGCGCTTTAGAGTTTCGTCGAACCTCAGTCTACCCCGTTGCCAACATTTCAAAGTCCCGATTTCACGTCAGTCCGTTTCCATTTGCCAATTGTGCTTATAACGAACCACCTTTCGAACGTAAACTTCATGATGGCGACCAGATTTCAACTGGATGGCATGTTCATGTTTTTACATCTATAAATGTTCATATTGTAGCATGCAGCACATCATAGTTTTCTTGTAAATGGTTCCCCTCGCGGTACGTCGCAACGAGGTATGGCTGTATCCGTTTCATTTTTGTGTTGATACCTTCTCGCTTTGCTCAGAAATGAATCGAGTGAGGGTGTTTAAGAGTTCATCCGCATGATTTCAGTGTGCGTTCCTGTTGCAGGAGTGGCCAGCGGGAGACGCAGCAGAACTGTACAGACAGTCCAGGAGTGTGTCGGTTGTATTTTTAGCTTCGAAGGCAATTAAAATGTTCGAGCAAAGTGACACGTGACAGTAATGCAATCTGTCTGGGACTTTGATACGATGAAACGGAAAAGTGGACTAAGATGCACTTTGTGTCATCGTTCAACATGAAAGAGCATGTTTGCTGAAATCCCTCGTCGTTCCACTCGTGTCTTTTGGATTTTGCCGAGCTCTGGCCTTTACGATGACTGTACTAATTCAACAAATAGCGAGTCGACTTGGATACCCGGAATATAAAGAGCAGAGAGAAAGAAGAATTTCAACCTTGAGAAACAATGAAATGGTTGCTTGAGTGAGTGTTTAAAAACAGCCCAGCAAATCTCACCATCAGGCACTCGGACAGGAAATTCCTGCATATGATCAATCACAATAAAAATGGAAAATTGTCATTTTCAAGTCGTCAATGAGTCCTCGATGACGAGATTGTTGTGGTCATTAAAAAGAAAGAGTAACGAAGAAAATGTAACGGCATCGTTTTCTTTCAACTTTTTCCTCCTCTTTAGGGGTAAAGCAGCAGTCGCGAGGTAAACTGGAACGAGTCTGGCCACCACCCTGCAAGAAAGAGCCGCTTAAATCGGAACATACACAGGTAACATCCAGTAAATGACGTGTATGTGTTCCCAATTTTCTGGGACATCTGTTTAGTTGAGTTTTTTTTAAAGAATCCAGTGAAGATCACGTTTAAAAGAAAAAAAACCCACTGATTGGATGATCATTTGATAGTTGAGAGAAAAGAAAAACAATGAAAGCTTTTGTCATTGCACATAATGAAATTGGCTACGGGGTCAAAGGTCACGATTGTTGTTTTGTGTTTGCACTGAGCAGATAAAACGGATGCTAATGCCAAGTTACAAACAGCCCGTGACGCTCTGGATTAGTTTGTTGTCCCGCAGGGTCGGCACTCACGGCAGACTTGAAGGATTAGCGAATACAATTTGTTCCCGCAATGCCGCCTGGAATGCGAGCGACTCTGATGTCGCTTTTCAGTTTTGGGATGTGACAAAACAGGAAAGTCATCTCTGCCGCTTGAATCATCGCCACAGGGGCCCAGCGTGCACCGAGCAGGAAGTCAGCCGTCTCCTCTGTGGCAACGCTGGGAGTTGGGTCAGATGCGCGGCGGGCAGCCGGCGGCACAAAAGGACTGACCGCTCCTACAGTCCAAACAGACCAAAGAGCAACATGACTCAAATCAGAGGCTGAAATAATAATTAGCAGTATTATTAGTATATTACTCTTCTACACCTGCTAAATGAAGCAAACCCACCCAGCATGCTATTGACAAAATTGAATTGTTTTACTCGGTTGTTTGAACTCACAATTTGATATGAGTTATGCTTTTGTGTTTGGTAGTTTGGAGTCAAAACAATAATAACTATTATAGCCTATGGCTGCTTTGCACCAGAAATAAACGCTGAGTCCCGTACACGTCTCCACTGGAAATAATTTTGCAAACTTATACGATACCGTTCTCTGTGTCGTTGTTGCTTGACTCATTCTTTTTTCAATTTTGTCTTCCTAAATCACCTGTTTGAGCTGTGTCTTCTCATGCAGAAATTGGATAAATACACGATATTAAACGTGATTTCTTCTAAATATTTGTCCATATGTTTGAAGTATGATATTAAGTGAGTGCATATCACTCTTCTGATTCTGTGGATTAGGCCTCAACGTTCGTCTAAGTATTGTTCATGTAGTTGTCTTTACATTAGTTAGTGTTAGTGTACTTCCAGTAATGTGGGCTCTCGCCAAGCTGAACGGATCGGAGGCACTTCAATTATTCACCAAGAGGGGGCAGTATGACCTCGATTCCTCGCAGAAGCCAAAGTATTGGACGTGATCATGAAAACTGCGGTCGAGAGCTGTGGAAGTCAACCGACAACACATAGACATCTGGATATCTTAGTGGATGTCGATGAAAATATTAAAGTTGTAATTGGGAGCGTGTGTGTCGGGGGTGGGCAGAATGGGAGTTCAGAGGAACCACTGACTGACGCAGGCACATCCAGGCACCCAAATATTTTATTGTTACCGCATACTGATGATGAAGATAACTTACGCAATGTGCAGTCACATACCGGAAGCAGAGCTGGGAACATACAGTACTGTTATGTAACCTTTGTAAATGATCTAATGATGAGTCACTTACGTCATGAAATCAGAACAGGTCATCATGCGCACTGCTTGAAAGAACATCTGGAACAGTGTGTGCAAGAGTGTGGGTGGTACCTTCCTCAAAGTTTGCCACACTGAGCCAAGCCGGGATGATTCATCAAGTGTGCTTGAAGAAAAAGGGAACAAAACAAAGAGCATGAGAAAATCGACATGGATATTTTTTTTGTTCAGGCTCTTTGTGGTCTGTGGTTCTCTGTGTCAGTGTGGCTTGGCGCCTTCTTTTTTTGAATATTCTCTTCTTCTAAATCACCTGTTTGAGCTTTCTGATGTGTGTCACCACTTGTTCAATTTCCTCCTATATCACAAAAACATGCTGGGCAGGTTAATGGAGCACGCTAAATCGGGTGAGAAACTCCAGTTCCTCGAAAGCCATATCATGCCTGTTTTGGAGCTCTGCCGACTCCAACACACCGGATTCAATGGATCATGATCATTTCAGAATTCGACAGAGCTTGCTGATGAGCTGATCGTACCAGGAGAAAACCGACGCAGGCATGGGGAGACCGTGCACATATTTGCAACGTAACCCTAAACCTAAACCCGAATGCAAACACCTGAACCGAACCCTAACTCCTAACCCCTAACACTTAACCCTAAATCTAACCAAAAAACGACCCCGAAACCTAACCCTAAATCCGAACCTGTAAACCCTAACCATAACCTAACTGGTAACCCGAAACCTGAACCGAATCCTATCCCCTAACCGTAAGGCCTAACCCTAACCTAACCCATCATCCAAAACCTAACCCAAAACCCTAACCTGTAAATTCTACCCAAAATCTAACCCCTAGCGCAAACCCTAACATTTAACCCTAAACCCGAAACCATAGCTCTAACCCCTAACCCCAAACTTAACCCTACCCTAACCCCATAACCCGAACCCCAACACCCTAACCCTCTGACCCCTACCCCAACCCTAAACTCTAACCCTTAAACCTAACCCTACCCGAACCTCAGCCCTAACCCTATAACCCTAACCCCATAACCCAAACCCCGACCCCAACCCTAAACCCGAACCCTCAAACACTGACCCCCGAACCCATTAACCCAAACCACCAACCCTACCCTAACCACTAACCCTACCTTAACTCCTAACCTTAATCCCTAACCCCCGAACTCCAACCGTAATCCCCTAACCCGAATGTGTCAAACATACGGCCTGCGGGCCGGAACCGGCCCCCAAAGAGGTTCGATCAGGCCCACAGGATCATATAAAAGTGAAAAAAATGGATAAAAGACACAGAATGAATATTTTTAATAAGGTGCAATTCATGGAGTATTCGCTAGGGGATAAAACCGACCATGTATAGTAAGGCGGTCTTAGCCCCCCAAAAACGACCATGTATAGTAAGGCGTTTTTGGCACAAAAAAACCCGACCATCAAAAGGAAGGCATTTTTTGCCCATTTTTAGCCGAAAAAAAAAAAACGACCATGTATAGTAAGGCATTTTAAGCCAATTTTTAGCCGAAAAAAACGACCGTGTATAGTAAGGCATTTTTAGACAAAAAAACGACCATGTATAGGAAGGTGTTTTGAGCCGAAAACAAACGACCATGTATAGTAAGGCGTTTTTAGACCAAAAAAAAAAAAGACCATGTATAGTAAGGTGTATTTAGCAGAAAAAAACGACCATGTATATAGTGAAGCATTTTTAGACAAAAAAAGGACCATGTATAGTAAGGCGTTTTTAGACAAAAAAAACGACCATGTATAGAAAGGCGTTTTTAGCCCAAAAAACGACCATGTGTAGTAAGGCGTTTTTAGCCCAAAAAAACCTGACCATGAATAGAAAGGCGTTTTTCGCCGATTTTTAGCTGAAAAAAACGACCCTGTACAGTAAGGCGTTTTTGGTCGAAAAAAAGCGACCGTGTATCGTAAGGCGTTTTTAGCCCATTCTTAGCCGAAAAAAACGACCTTGTATAGTAAGGCGTTTTTTGCGGAAAAAAACGACCATGTATAGTAAGGCGTTTTTGGCCGAAAAAAAGGACCATGTATAGAAAGACGTTTTTAGCCCATTTTTAGCCGAAAAAAACGACCATGTCTAGAAAGGCATTTTTGGCCGAAAAAACGACCATGTCTAGGAAGGCATTTTTGGCCGAAAAAACGACCATGCATAGGAAGGCGTTTTTAACCCAAAAAACCCCTAACCATGTATGGTAAGGCGTTTTGAGCCGAAAAAAACGACCATGTATAGTAAGGCGTTTTTAGCCAATTTTTAGCCGAAAAAAAACGACCGTGTATAGTAAGGCGTTTTGAGCCAAAAAAACGACCATGTATAGTAAGGCGTTTTTGAGCCGAAAAAAAACGACCATGTATAGTAAGGCGTTTTTAGCCAATTTTTAGCCGAAAAAAAACGACCATGTATAGTAAGGCGTTTTTAGCCGAAAAAAACGACCATGTATAGTAAGGCGTTTTTAGCCGAAAAAAACGACCATGTATAGTAAGGCATTTTTAGCCCAAAAAAACAACCATGTATAGTAAGGCGTTTTTAGCCCAAAATAAGACCATGTATATATAGTAAGGCGTTTTTCGCCCAAAAAAACGACCATGTATAGTAAGGCGTTTTTAGCCCCAAAAAAAAAACGACCATGTATAGTAAGGCGTTTTTGGCCCGAATAAAACGACCATGTATAGTAAGGCGTTTTTGGCACGAAAAAAATGACCATGTATAGTAAGGCGTTTTTAGCCAATTTTTAGCCGAAAAAAAACGACCGTGTATAGTAAGGCGTTTTGAGCCAAAAAAAACGACCATCTATAGTAAGGCGTTTTTAGCCCATTTTTAGCCAAAAAAAAAACGACCAC
>CAAKHF010013425.1:5879-17256 GCA_901007745.1 Hippocampus kuda
ACTTCTCCCTTCGCCCCAAACACCCCCCCCCCCCCCCAACTAAGATGACACGTTTTATCGAATAAGCCCTCATAAGTATTTGATCCCTTTTATATGATACTCAATCCCGGAAGAGATTGCTGCATCTTTTCGCTAACAGGAGCCAACCCGCACACAAAGAAACTCGTCAAGATATGCGAGTAGTTGTGCATGCATTTTCTATGCAAGTGTCTGTCAGGGGACAGTGGAAAGATGGGAGAATGTAATCTGCCGCGATGGTTGTGTGCTCGAGTGAGAGACAGCGACAGGGTGTCACGGGGGGCAGGGGGGGGGGCTGCGGGATAAAACGCAACATTAGCGTTTCACCACGGCTCATCCTCATGTCCTCATCCCTTGCCTTGATAGCACGCCATGAAAAATGAATCCAACATAAATGTTTGTTCGTCTATCATTTTTATGTAGCATCAATAAAATATCACAAAACACTTCATTTAGATAACACAGCTCGGAGTCACAGCAATTTATTCGGGCCTTTTGAAGATGAAGTGCCTCGACTTGCAAAAGGCAGAGGCAAGCTCAGAGCGTGCACATTGCAGAGTGTCGCGCGAGCACACTCGGGGAAAGATGCCAAATTCCTTCAAATAAATCTGTAAATTGTGAATAATTCAGCTGGTCATGCATGCGTCTGCCGTGGAAATATACAATTCCCCAATTTCACTTGAAATTCCTCTTCAAAATAACACTCACTTTATTATTCATATTGTTCATTCACTTATTTATGTATTTATTTTTTTGCTAACTCCACTCCTCTCCACACCTTGCTCGCGACCCGATCTAAAGTGTGCAAGTGATACAACAACTTAAACAAAGCTCCCGCAACCACTTGAAAAGCCATTTCCTCGCCCTCAGGTTCCGCACTGAGGTCAACTACGATGTCCTGGAGGTCCGGGATGGCCGTTTTCCCTCTTCACCACTGATTGGAAGTTTCCAGGGCACTCAAGTTCCTCAGTTCCTCATCAGTACCTCCAGCTTTTTGTATCTCCTCTTCTCCACCGACAAGAGCCACTCTGACATCGGCTTCCGGATACGCTACGAAAGTAAGAGCTTGGCTTGTTGAACTTGCAGATGTCGCGCCGACGCCCCCTGCGAGGTTGTCCTGAGGCAGACCCAAATTAGGTGCAATAGCGGTGAACTGTCAGATGTTCTAGTTGGAACATCGAGAATTAGGAAAGCACATGAACTGATAAATCAGTCAAATATACTGTTCCCAGACTTACACACCAGATTCTCGTCATTTCCTCTGGTTGGGCTCACAGCAATATCCCTTTGCAGCTCCTCTGTAGGTAAATCTTTGCAAAGCATGAATAATTTACTTTGAGCCTCACTCATGCAAAAACATTGCGGAGTGGAAAAGAGGACTAAAACTTCTCATTGGTTTGTCGAAAAAGGATGCTCCAGTAAATAATTAATCAGGGCCGCTGCGCCCCCCCCTCCACCCCCTCCCTCAAAAAGTGCTGCATTTAAATATTCTTTGCCCCCTGATTGACCTAATGCAATTCAGGGAATTCTCTTGGCAAATGTCTCTTCATATTTTTTTGCTGGTTTGCACCCCTTTTCCGCAGCTTTGCAGCTGCAGTCAGATCACTGCGTGGACCCGGGCATCCCCGTCAACGGACTGCGCCATGGAAACGACTTCTATGTGGGCGCTCTGGTGACATTTAGCTGTGACGCGGGCTACACGCTCAGTGATCCCGAGCCTCTGGAGTGTGAACCCAATTTTCAGTGGAGCCGCCCACTGCCGAGCTGCGACGGTACGCTCCACAACGGTGACCTCACAATCAAGGGTTGCATGCCAGATTCCCGAACCCGTCATGAAGCTTGGTCCGCTCTTGTGTTGAAAGATTTTAAAAGGTTCCCCCGCATTTCGTCATACATGTTTGATTGAGGTCGCAAGCAGCTTCCTGTTTGATGTTTTCTTCAACTGTAAATACTTGATTTTTTTTTTGCACACAATATTGATAATAGCAAGCGTTTTTTTTTTTTTTTTTAATTTGCTCATAAATGCACCACGGTTATCATTTTCAATTTTGTTAGCTTTAATTCATTTTCAGAGCTGGTTTATTGGTAATTGGGTGTTTTGTTTTGGGGGAGTTTTAGGATGAGTTTTAGTTTTTTTGTGGATGTATTTCTTGTATGCAAGATTAAAAACAAACAAAAAAAAACATCACGGTAAGTATTGTGTTGTAAAAAATATTATATCAAGAAAAACATTTTCAAAACAACAATCCGCAAACAAAATATAGCTACAGTCCACAGACGATTGAAGTACAATAAATGCAGTGCACAATACTGCTTCTCTAGTTATCATACATCACAACTCTGACGTCTGAAATGAAGCAAGTTTGCTTATTTTATTTTGTTGATTTTTTTTTTTGATTTTTGGTAACTTCACTAATTTAAGTTAACTATAATGAGAACTGGGTGGCCTGGTGGTCCAGTGGTTAGCGCGTCGACCTCACAGTGCAGAGGTCGTGGGTTTGATCCCGGCTCTGGCCTCCCTGTGTGGAGTTCGCATGTTTTCGCCTGCGTGGGTTTTCTCCGGGTACTCCAGTTTTCTTCCACATTCCAAAAACATGCATGGCAGGCTGATGGAACACTAAATTGTCCTTAAGCGTGAGTGTGAGCGCGGATTGTTGTTTGTCTCCACGCCTACTGCCCGAAGATGGCTGGGAATAGGCTCCAGCACACCCCCCCGCGACCCTTGTGAGGATTAAGCGGATCGGAAAATGAATGAATGAATATTGAGGACTTTTTTTTGTCCATCTACTCTCGTTTGTCCTTTTGAACACCTGACCTGTCTGTTCTCATTTCTCTTCCTGGCTGCACGCGCTCCATTCCCATCGTCTTTTTCGACACCAGCCCTGTGCGGGGGTTACATCCAGGGCAACTATGGCACCATCCTGTCTCCCGGCTTCCCAGACTTTTACCCTCACAACCTCAACTGCACTTGGATCATCGAGACCTCCCACGGCAAAGGTGAGCAGACGAATTCTGTGTCGACATGTTCGAGCCGTCAGAAGCCATTTATCTTACAATGTCATCTACCTTCCATCTTAAGTGGCCTTTATGCATCGCCGAACAAGCTGTCATTATGTACGAGAGCAGCACTGATAGGCTGGCCTGAGGCGACATTGCCGCGGGAAGGCTCACCAGTCATGTCACTGTTGGAACGGGGCGAGCGTCAAATTGACACAGACATTTTTTTTTTTCGTCTCATGCTCGCGGCTTTTATGTGTTGATCTTCTGTCAAAAAAAATAATACAGTGTAGAATCTCCTCCTGACATTTTCAGCTTGTGAAAATAATACAACACAAAATTACACACACATCTCAAAATTACAAACTAAACTCGGCAGGCGGCAATTTTGTTTGGGAAATGAAACGCATGATAAAAGCTTTTCCTTAATTGTGATTTTCCTTAAACGATTTCAAGAAAGCAACTTAGGACATGCACATCCACCGTTGTCCAATACAAGAAAAAAAAAAAGCAGTGTGAATGTATTTTGGTCTGAACCACAGTACCGAACGACCATACAACTAAGAGTATCCCAACTGAAGAATTTTGTGTGAAAAAAACCCAAGTAATAACAAAAAAAAAAACAATACAAATGAAAAAAGACATTTTGAACGCTGAGCTTTGATCCCCCATGAATTTTCAGGTGTGCAGTTCAACTTCCACACTTTCCATCTGGAGAGCCCCCACGACCACTTGTTGGTGACGGAGAACGGCAGCTTCTCGCAGCCCCTGTGGAGATTGACGGGCTCCACGTTGCCTCCACATCTGAGCGCCGGGCTCTTTGGAAACTACACGGCTCAGATTCGCTTCCTCTCGGACTTCTCCGTTTCGTACGAGGGCTTCAACATCACGTTCTCTGGTGAGCTTGGGTTCCATGGTTTGGCCGTTTTTGAACAGGCTTTTGACACAAACGGATAGAATGTAATTGTTAATTTCATGTCTTCATTTCGCATTTCATCTTGGGATCTTGTTCACGAGGGAGCGGGAGATGGACAGGCGGATCGGTGCGGCGTCTGCTGTGATGCGGACTTTGTATCGGTCTGTCGTGGTGAAGAAGTAGTTGAGCCAAACGAGGAAGCTCTCATTTAACCGATCGATCTCCATTCCTACTCTCTACCTATGGTCACGAGATGTGTGTCGTGACCGAAAGAACGAGATTCCGGATACGAGCGGCCGAAATGAGTTTCCTCCGCAGGGTGTCGGGCTCTCCCTTAGAGATAAGGCGAGAAGCTCGGTCATCCGGAGGAGGGGGCTCAGAGTCCAGCCACTTCTCCTTCATGTCGAGAGGAGCCAGATGAGGTGGCTCGGGCATGTGATTAGGATGGCTCCTGGACACCTCCCTGGTGAAGTGTTCCGGGCATGTCCCAACGGCAGAAGGGAGGCCCCGGGGATGACCCAGGACATGCCGGAGAGACGATGTCTACCGGCTGGCCTGGGAATGCCTCGGCTTCCCCCGGAACAAGCTAGAAGAAGTGGCTGGGGAGGTCGGAAGTCTGGGCTTCCCTCTAAAGCTGTTATGGATCGGATGAATGGATTTTTTGGTTTTGTTCCCCCCCCCCCCAGAATATGATCTGGAACCATGCGAAGATCCGGGAATCCCACCCTACAGTACCAGAAAGGGCCTCCAGTACGGCGTGGGAGATGCCCTCATCTTTTCCTGCTTCCCCGGTTACAGACTAGAGGGTCCTGCAAGAGTGGTGTGCTTAGGGGGTCGGAGGCGGGTCTGGAGCTCCCCTCTGCCAAGGTGTGTTGGTAGGTGGTCACATACTTTATTTTAGCTTTGGTCACCCCGTACACCATGACATCGTCATGCCACCAAAAAAGGCTGTTCACATGCACCACATGATCTTATTCATTTAATTTTGACATCAGATTTATTCATGGATATTAATTTTTTTTTTAAAAAAAAATGAAGGATGAAGGGTTTCAGCCAACATTTCCAAATATTGCTCGGCTGTTTTTCCAAGTGTTACAGTAGTTCAGAAGAAATTGTTGCTTTCAGGCACAAAAGTTGAAAGTTTGACTCTTGAATATGATACAATACTCCTACGATACTTTTCGGTGTGTGGCACACCAGGCACATTTAGCCTCTCTCATTTCATATATTTTTGGCGTTATTTTCTACACGGGTAACTAGAAAACCAACATGTTAGCTGAAGTGTACACTAACAAGCGAGAGGCATTCGGAGTGGCTACTTTGTTGTTTGGGTTTGAAATGCCTTTTTGGTGACAGACGTCGTGCAACTTTTCGCAAATCACCTGATGCAGTACATGCATGCAGTGGCGAGACTTCAGCATGAGTCTTGGACCTTAAACAGGCAGCAATATTATCACTCCTGAAGTCATTTAAAATGTGATTCCAGCTCATGAGTGAGCTCGGAGAAAAAAAAAACAAAAAACAAAACAACAAAAACATTTTTGAGCGAAAGATATTTCACGGCAATGATGTTGATGCAGCGCTCAACTTTCCTTTACGGGCTCTGACCGCATCGCTTCCACCTCCACTCATTTCCCCATGCATGAGAGAATAAATAGATATTGCGTGCGCTGAGTCACAATCATATAGCGATTGACATGTCGTCTGCTCTCTCCAAAATCCTTCCCCCCCTCGCCCTTTCCGCCGTCCCGTCGCTCTCCCCGTTCCCTCTCTTTCTCTCTAGCCGAATGTGGCTCCTCCGTGACTGGCATGCAAGGGGTGCTTCTCTCTCCCAATTACCCCGGTTACTACGACAACAACCACGAGTGCATCTACTCCATCCAGACGCAGCCGGGCAAAGGCATCCAACTGCGAGCGCGAGACTTCCGTCTGGAGGAAGACGACAAACTCAAAGTGAGCGATGGGAAGGAATTTCCCTCCCCGGGCGTTAGCAGCTGCGTGAGCGTGCTTGTAGGCTCACCACTCATCATCTTAATAAAGATCCACCCCACCACTCCCCCTGTCGCGTCACTTTTCAGGTGTTTGATGGCAGCAGTAATTCGGCTCGTCTGCTCGGAGTGTTTACGGGCAACGAAATGCTGGACACAACCCTGAACTCCACCTCGAGCTCCATGTGGCTGGAGTTTATCACCAACGCAGACAATACCAGTAAAGGATTTGAGCTCCACTTCACCAGTGAGTCACAATTTCACCGGTAACGCAAATGTATGGATGTGAGGTTTTCCCTTCAAGTTTAACTCATTCAATTTTATTTTTTTTCTCAAATTGGGAGAGCCGCCGGCAGCCATTTTTTATCCTTTTGACTCATTTTTGAGGGCCTGCAGAGAATTGAGTTCTGTAGCTATATAAGCACGGAACTGACCAAAAGAAAGCATTTACATTTCTACCTTTGACCACTTTTTTAGTAAACAGCAGTTGAACATTGGTAAGATGCTTGAAAATACTCGTTTCCTAGAACAATTTTGAAATTGTGAAAGGATGCATTTCAAGCAGAACCTTCACTCTGGTGCATTTTTTTTTTTGCATTTGTGACAACCTCAAATATCCAAACAATGCTTTCCTACTAAATAACATGAACAACACAAAAAAAACGTCACTTTGATTGCAAAATAACAGTTTATTGCAAGATAAACACTGCACTTATGCATGAAGCTTTCATGAAGTTTCATGAATGCTGAATTTTGTGTGTCTTTGTGTGCCGGCGTGTTCATCAAGGATGACGATGGCACTTTGTCATCCTTTTTTTGATTTGAAAGAGTTAACTCTACCACACTGCTTGCGCACATCACCTGGCGAAGTAGTCGGATCCCAGTCCCACAACCCACACACGCTCGCACTGATGAAAGCCACTCCTGCCATCTCGTGGCGATTTATCATCCCGAAATGATTACCACAACCGAGTCAATACTGAGGAGTTGTAGGAAGCCCTTTATTAATATTTTTCAATCTCCCCTTTCAACTACTTTAAACTGGTATCAATAACCTAATGTCGATGTAAGTAAGAAGTGTCATTTCTTTCGAAAGATTCTGTGGCACATTTCCGACCTGCATTCCATGTGTGACTTTTTCGCTCCCGCCAAGGCTTCGAGCTGGTGAAATGTGAAGATCCTGGCTTCCCCCAATATGGCTACAAGCGAGAAGACAAGGGTCATTTTGCAGGGAGCACCGTGTCATACAGCTGTGACCCCGGCTACACCCTGAAAGGCCCTGAGGTGCTCACTTGCCTGAGGGGGGAGAGGAGGGCCTGGGACAGCCCTCTGCCACTTTGTGCTGGTGAGTCAGGTCATTAATTCGTCCCGCTCGGAAATATTGGGCTTTATTTACCAATATGCGCAGCCGCTGATCCTCAGGCAAAGGTCTCGCCATCATTCCATGGTCAGGGTTATAAAATGCTTTCTGGCTCGGGAATAAACTGCCAAAGCAGAGCGAGCGCACGCCGTCTATTTTCATTCATTTGGCTTCATGGACAGTTCACATTTTACATTCATTGATCGTGACTTCGGTACTTTTTTTTTTTGAGGCAGGAAATGATATGTCAGCTCTGTTTGAATACATAATAATGAGGTGCGTTTGGCAATTCATCATAAAAGTATATTTCTCTCTGCGCTGGTCCTTTACCTTTATTACTGGCTTCGATATGATATTATTTTGGCTTCAGTGTTCAGCGGCTGCCGTATTTTTGCTCAATTGTCCTGTTCTGATGCCATAATTGT
Organism: Hippocampus kuda; assembly: GCA_901007745.1. NCBI lineage: Eukaryota > Metazoa > Chordata > Actinopteri > Syngnathiformes > Syngnathidae > Hippocampus > Hippocampus kuda. The sequence continues at coordinate 13,584 of CAAKHF010013425.1, forward strand.
TATCATTCTGCCGTCGCAATTGTGTATGAAGGATCTATCATGCTCTCAGACAAACAGCGCTTATGTTCATCTTGTCAGATGAGATGGCATGTGAAATATGGACAAACTGCTTGCGATATTTCCTTCTCTTTCTAGCGGAATGCGGGGGCACCATCAAGGATGAGCCCACAGGTCGCATCCTGTCTCCGGGGTACCCGGCCCCGTATGAACACAACCTGCACTGCGTGTGGACTATCGAGGCCGCGCCAGGAAGCACAATTAGGTTGGAAATATGTTCTTTGTTTTCCCTTGGTGGACGCGCTACGGGTTTGATGACCTTCTTGGCTTTTGTTCAATGTCCTTCCATTTGTGCCGCGGTACGCGTCACTCATCCAGGCTGTCATGAATCGTCTGCGAGCTGATAGAGGCCTGTGGCCTGGCAATTACAGTCAACGAAAGTTGCGGTTAAGGAAATTGATCCAATAGCAAACATTTGTCTCTACAGCCCTCATGTGGCCAATTTTCTAGCAAATATCATCATTCACATTCTCGAGACGTGTATTAATGTGTGGCTGCTGTGCATTGTTTTGAACACAGCGAATTGGTTTTGTTTGCCTGTCCTGGGAATGCTTTAGCTCCCTCTTCAAAGTCCCTCTTTAAGGTTGTTGATTGAAGAAGCACCCGATTTGGGCTCGCAAAGTACACAATGAAAAATATGGGAGTCATCTGAATGCGCATTCATAACAAGGCGGTGTCCATACACCTGAAATGTCGCCTTCACCTTATTCTCCATTTGGAAAAACAGCCTGTAGGCGTGTCCAGACCATTGTCATGTGAGCCGCGTAAAAGACGGACTCGAGACGCAAGCGATATCGTATCATAATACAAAGTAGCATAGAGAGTGAGATGACTGCACGCAAGTGCACTTGTAAGTGACAGTGATTAGGCGCTGTGCATATTTACAGGGCTTGAACTCGCTGTATGACTCACACATTTCCGGATGGCGCTTTAGCTTGCATACAAATGCCTTTTGTGCAAGGTGTGCGCCACGACGCGTTCTCGCGACGACGACAGACCGACAAAAACAACAGCCCGGCCTGTTTTCTTTCCTTCTACAATGCACGTTTCTATCCAGCGTTGGCTTCGCATTGCATCTGCATCATCAACTTATTTTGCGCATCTGCCATCGTCGCATCCCTCTTCCTTCTTCATCAAAGCGAATGTGTCGCCTCGAATTCCCTGGCATTCCGCCTATCATCCATAGGCCTTCTTCACGTACCGAAGGCGCCTTTGATCCCGCCCGCAGGATTCGTTATTAAGAAGAATGTGCGATGCATTTTGTCAAGGGGGTTCCTCGTGGAGCAAATGGCATGGCTGAAGGTGGCACAAGTATTTTCCGGGCTCGCAGAGAAAACCGAAAGCTCCTGAAGAACGGCGGTAACCTTTTCAAAAGCTTCCCGACTTGACAGAGAGGAGCGTACTGGTGGCACGCACACTGCCAAGATTGAGTGCGACGAAATAAACAGTCATTGGAGCAACTGACCTTCGGTGATCCATTTTCCCGATGACTGTCATGAAGGAAGAGAGTGGGCATTTAGTGGCTTGCCCTCTGATTAGAGAAATGCTCTCCGGTGGTTGGAATCATTGCCTCACAGCGTGGAGCTTCTGAGATCTTGAACGGCGTTTTCACATGCTGTCAGTGTCAGTTTTGTTCTCTCTGTGCAGTCGGGCTTCCTTCCTACGGTGGAAAATATAAATAGTTGCATTTGTGACTGTTTTTGAGTTGAGTTTGCTAGCCGCTACTGTACTCTACCCAGCAAACGTATCTTCATATGCTTTATCCATCCATCCATCCATCCATTTTCTGATTCGCTCAATCCGAACAGGGGTCGCGGGGGGTGCTGGAGCTATCCCAGCTGTCTTCGGGCAGTAGGCGGGTTACACCCTGAACCGGTTGCCAGCCAATCGCAGGGCACACAGAGACGAACAACCATCCACGCTCACACCGACACCTAGGGACAATTTGGAGTGTTCAATCAGCCTACCATGCATGTCTTTGGAATGTGGGAGGAAACCGGAGTACCCGGAGAAAACCCACGCAGGCCCGGGGAGAACGTGCAAACTCCGCACAGGGATTGAACCCGGTACCTCTGCACTGTGAGGTCGACGCGCTAACCACTGGACCCCCGGACCGCCCTCATATGCTTTAATGGAGGCTATATCATGTTGCACTCAATGTTTTCCTATTTTCGTGGTTTGCATTATCGAACCCAATCTCGCTCAATTTGTTCAGTGCTTTAAAAGCAAGCGCAGTTGTGCAAAGTGCTGTACAAAGCAATAAGCAATACAGACGAACATCCAACATAAAAAGCTTCACATCAAGTACAAAGTCAAGTACCGGTATGTCAATAAAATAATGCATAAAAGGCACAACTGTCAGTCCTAAAAGAAGAAATAATATTGCTAGGAAGGGGGGGGGGGGGAGTGAATAGGAAAAATTCATCAGTCAACAGCTCATCTGCATTTTTAAAAAGCGAGTGTGTGATGTCGGACAGAGATTTGCTTTTGGCTTCCTGCATATCGAACGACGACACCAGGAGCCACTTCACATTTGGTAAGGCGCCTGCGGTGTGTTGACCTTTTTTCATGTCTAACAGCTCCGGTCATGTCATTTCACCCAAGCTAAGCCGCCTTCCCAATGCGTAGCCGTATGGAGCCGTCTATGTGTTAACATCTCTTCATTTTCCATCCGCATGCACACACGCGTGTACGCTATATTGTCCTGCATTTAATCATCTGCACACACACCTCGCCGGGCTCCCCACAGGATTTGCGATTGCAGCTTGACTGTTTTATATTCAGCGCGCTCTCCAATTCTCTCTCTGATTCTTTCATCTGAATACAAAACAGTTCAAGCCGAATCCAAAACCACCAATAAATTGCGTCCTCGCCTACCTCGTCTCCTTCGTGCGACACTTGATTGACCTGTTCTATCGCATTAAGTAGTGGACAAGAGTGGAAGAATAAAAGCCCGCCCTATAAAGCTTTATGACCCAACTTTCTATTATTCTGTGATTTGCACACGGGACGACAAAACCTTTTTCTTTGAGAGCTATGTTGCGTTTCTCCACAACACAACCAATGATGTGTGTCCGGAGCAAACGCTTCCATAAAATTGAAGTCGAACGCATCCCACCCAGGCTTGTAAAAAATATGACACCAAAGACCCAGCACGCTTTTGCTCGCCTTCCATGTCTGTTTTAAGAGCATCTACATCACACATCCAGAACTAAAGCTTATGTTTGATTGGAATCCAGCACATCTCATTATTTCAGATCCTTCGCCCGCCATGAGCCAACACACGCGCGCCCTCATGTGTGTCATTGAACAGATAAATCTCAAAATAGAACACATGATGCCTTTCGATGTTTGCCAGGCCTGAAGTTTTGTCTTGGAACAAAAGTGCAATACACATGCAACAATCTGCACATCAAAACACCTTTCATTGATGTAGGTGGGCTCACGTACAGGGGGATGCGAAAGTGGGCGTGGTGTCAAATTTCATGATCATTGCGCAGGGCACGAGTACAGAGTGACACAATTCAGTGAACAGTTACGATCCAAGAGGGTAAAAAAATAAATAAATAAATAAATAAAGAACTGATCAACAGCAAGAAACCCGACTGGTTCGCCG
>CAAKHF010013425.1:17276-28702 GCA_901007745.1 Hippocampus kuda
TAAACTATGCTCTTGTAAGTGAGGGGCACAGTAGTTATCCTTTTTATTACGTGACCAAAAAAAAAAAAAAGTTTATTCAGTCACAATTACACAACTAGTTTCGACACACGAGCAGACCTTGTGGCGGAGGCCTTTATTGTTATCGATATCTTGGCATGCTTTTCTTCTGAATTTACGCATCACGCGGACAAATCAATCGTCAGCGTGTCTTTGACGCCCCAAAAGAAGATAACTTTTGAGTGAGGTCTGGTGAGTATTCAACCCGTCTGGTGAGTATTCAACCCGTCCTCGTCGTGCTCTCGGTTTTGGGTAAGACATTTTCAGGGAGAAGAAAGAAATGAAAAGTACCCAACTGTAAACTTAAGTAAACCCACATTTCATTCACTCCAACCTCAAATTCCAGAATCAGTTCCCCTCTTCTTCGTTTTTTTTTTTTTTTTTTTTTTTACGGAGTCTGTAGGAACGCACCGTCTTTGATTAGCTCATAAATATATTTGGTAAGCTTATCGTGTCCTGCTTGAGGCGTCGGTGAGCGCAATCACGTTTATAGCTTTGCAGGGCAAGCAAACAAGTTCCATTTTATTTGACAATTCTCTTTCTGGTCTGAGCAAGTCTCCCAAGATGATTTTCGTTATCACATCCAATCTTATTTTTTATTTATTTATTTTTTTGGAGAGCCATGCCTCTGCTCCTAATTTTCTACTCATCCTTTTGAGATACGCATTGGTCGTATTATGGAGATTTAATGTGGCGGTGTTTTCTGTGCATTCCCTTTAAATGATTCCCATCCGGTTTTGTGTGTGTGAAAATGTGCAATTTCCGGCTCGTTCGTGTTTTTTATTTTTATTTTTTTGCACACCCACTTTGTTCACAATCATGGCAACTTGACAAATCAGCTCGCTGGTGGTGTATTGGCCGTCACAGAACACTGCCGAGTAGCCTGTGGCCGCCGCCGGTGCCTCACACGTTGTGGAAATCCGATTCTGACACCAATTATGCTAACGCGGCTGGAAGTTGTTTCTCAACGTCAACATGGCAGCGGGATGCTGTTTTTCCTCGGCATCATTTGAAGCCCAAACACTCGGCGTGACTTGTGCGTGCGTTTGTGGTTGATTTTATAAGGCCGCTTTTTGCTGTATTTAACCGTTTGCTTGACGAGTAGTCCAACTTTCAAGCTGAAGTCAGCATACCCGCATACACTGTACTACAAGTGTTTGTTTTTTTTTAGTGTATCCTTAAGGAAAATGACTCCATAGTTTGTCATCAGTACCAATCCAATGTCCATGTTATGTCGTAACATGGAACACCGATCATATTTTCGTCCTGTGCTTCTACAAACATATGTCATCTGAACATGAACACGGCTGGCCTGCCGGCGCAACGATGGTCCTTCATCTTTGAGATTAGTGACACGTCTGCGACATCCACATAAGATTTTGCATGGAGCGGTTGAGAAAACGTCGTGTCACTTTGACTGGCGCTTCATTGACATCTTCCAGCCAAGCTCCACAACATTTGCCTGCGCCTTCTCATCTCATCCCAGCACAGCTCGTTTTTTTTTTTTCTTGTTGAGTTTATTGATTTGTTTTGAAAGGAATGAGTCAGCACGGGGGTGCAGTGATTGTTATCAAGACTGACATGCTCTATATATTGTGTGTACAAAAAATAAAAACAAAGCTTAACCTTAAGTAGGCGTGAACAGTCAATATTGACAGCCAGTTGGTGTAAAACATCTCCTTGTACACGTTCAAGACCGGAAGCAATTGAAAAGGCCGTTCGGAATCCGCCGCACTCAAGACTGGCCTACTTTTTGCACGCTCAAACATGCGCGTTCACATCTCAGCTGGATGATAGCTGTCTTTGGTGAAAGTAAAGAGTACATATTTTGACAGCGGCATCTTTCTGATGTCGAGGCTGAAAATGAAGTGCTGGGGCTGATGGTAGCCGCTTGACTGACACTGCAAAACAGCCATTGAATGCGCCGCATCTGCTGGCTGTGATGATATTTAAAAATGCCGTTTGTCCCTCTGCTTGATTCCTGCCCTTCTTCTTTGAGCAGCCTTTGCTCTGCTGTTATTTTAAAACGCATTACCTCCGTTGGTGCACCGATTCATCGTCGCGCATTGCCGTTTCATATCATCCGTTTATTTCCTCACGCGCGACTGTACTCGAGGGCTCGTGTCTTTGCGCTGGTTTGTTTTCGTGACATAATGATGACAAATACACAGAAGGTAGTTTTGTCAAGTCCTCCTTCACAGCGGGAACAAGAGTCTCGTTTGGGCTTTGATTAGTTTTGTGGCGTGTGAGAGGGTGGTTTGGTATGCGGAGGTCTCAAACTGCGCTGCGTTCCACTGAGAGCTGTTTTCAACGTGTCTTTTCCCCCCCGACTAGTTTGCATTTCCTGGTTTTCCACACCGAGGAGATCCATGACGTGCTTCGCATCTGGGATGGCCCCCAGGATGGGGGGGTGCCACTGAGGGAGCTGAGCGGCTCGGCGTTGCCGCCGGACGCTCACAGCACCTTCAACACCATCAGTCTGCAATTCACCACCGACTTCTTCACGAGCAAGCAAGGCTTTGCCGTGCAGTTCTCCGGTGAGGCTGAGGGCCACGACGCTCGCGCTTACGATGAAAGAGACGGATTTGGATACTTTTCCTCAAAAGAATCCTCACAGCAAATGATAGCAAACACAACTTACATCTCAGCGAGGCTTTTTTTTTTTTTTTCCTTCCGCTGCTTCTTCAGTCTCTACGGCCACCTCATGCAATGACCCGGGCATGCCGACTAATGGGACCCGCAGCGGTGACAGCAGGGAGCCCGGGGACCGTGTGGTATTCCAGTGTGACCCCGGCTACATCCTGCAGGGTGCCAACAGAAATCACCTGCACGGAAATCAGTGGTCGCTACTTCTGGCAGCCAGACCCTCCGACTTGCACAGGTACAAAAAGCTTTCAAGCACAGCATGCGAAGAGACCTGCGGCTCCTATCAGCATATGGCGTGCGATGAGCAAGTTCGGGACTTAATAACGTTCCATCAGATCCAACAAAGTGTTTTTTTTTTTATTTTTTTTTTATCGGCAACTGCTAGATAACCTCTGTGGCTCGTCTGACTTCTTAAAAGGGTCGACGAAACACTTCCCCAATAGACTAACTGCATCTTGAATGGCAAATTCGATGACATGGTGTCCCAGACAGTCGCTGCAACAGACACGTGATTCGAATGCCTCTCCGCAAACAACACGGCCTGCCTGGCTTGACATTGGCGATACATTTCTTAGCATTGGTGCGCTGCAAAGAAAGAAAATAAATACATACATCAATAAGAATCACATTTTGCTGCAGTTTCCCAATTGACCTAATTGTTTGAATTCCTGCCTCCCTCCGCAAAGCTCCATGTGGAGGAAATCTGAGCGGTCCAAGCGGGCTCATCCTCTCTCCGGATTATCCGGAACCGTACCCTCATGGGAGAGAGTGCGACTGGACTGTTACTGTCACGGAGGACTATGTCATCGCCCTCAGCTTCAACCAGTAAGATGAAGTGACTGTCTTCCTCTTTCATCCGTTGCGATCCTCCCGCAAGTATGTTTGCGTGCAGAAAACCACACCATCACCAAATATTCTGTTCTCTCATTCAACTAGATTCAGCTTGGAGCCCAGTTATGACTTCTTACATATCTACGATGGGCCAGACTCGCTGAGCCCTTTGCTGGGAAGCTTTTACGGAACGGATGTTCCCGATCGGATCGAGAGCAGCTCCAACACGCTCTTCCTGGCCTTCCGCAGCGATGCCTCCCTCAGCAGCAATGGATTTGTGCTTCAGTACACAGGTTTGCACTTTGTGTACATTGTTTCTTCTGGCTTCCTTTTTGCACTCGTCTGGGGTGAGTGAGATTCCTTGGAAGGGAGTATTGATCAATGCCTACCTTGCAGGCTGACCAAATCGATGACTTGAGAAGACAAAAAGGTGGCTGCGGTCGTGCTCGAGCTCTTTTGCTCTTTGCTTTGCCTCCAACAGTTTTGCCGCTTTCAGAGCTCGGCTGGCTCCCTTTGCATGTAGACAAATGTGTTTACCGAACTGTCCAGACGTTGATGCACTGCAAATGTACTGTTGAGCAAACAGCGTGGTGAAAAAAAACTCATCAAGCTACGGGTCGGGGTATTTGTGGAGCAGGGGCAAGTTAAGAAGAAAGCCCAGTGAGCGTTTGGTCAGGCTGCCTGAGGTGCTATCAGTCGCTTTAGCGAGCACGCTTTTTGTTTCCAGGTCTCAGACAGAGTCTGATGAGGCTCGCTGGGGAAAGATGTCGCCAAAAATAAAAACGTTTCATGGCCGGATAACATTTGAATAACGCATCGCGATGTCGACGGGCGTACAACAACGCAAGGATCCTGAACTCTTGGCGTCTTTCTCATCCAATGCTTTCATTCACCCTTGGGCTTGTTTTCACTTGACCTCACAGCACATCTCTTTGGTCTTGTTTGTTTGTTGTAATGGGAGGAGGTCTCACATCCATTTTCTTCTGTGTAAAAGAAAAATGCTTGTTCTCCAGTCGCTCTTTTGCATCTCCAACCGTTGCCACAATAAAGCTGTTGCTGGTTGTTGGTCTTTACCGGTTGAATCATAAAATGCGTCCAAAGAAGGGGGCTCGACCTGTTGAGAGCATTTGCTTTGGGGACATCCTGTAAAATTCGATCCATTCGTCCATTTTATGAGAACGACTTCAATGCCCGGTGAAAGTGATTGAGACACTGATTTCCTGAATCAAATCAACTTCGGAGTACACCACGAGCTGAACTGCAGGCGGTGGAACGAGAGGAAATTGTAACAGAAGCCCTGCTAAGGTGCACAGTACCCATGTCAGGGCCCTCAGGCATGATTTTGCTGAGATGCACATGGGGGAGGGAGGGGGGTATTAGTCAGATATGGAATAAGACTCAGATCAGAGAATGGGAATCATACAAAATTCCCCGGTGGCCTCTCACCTGAGAATTATGTGACACAGATTTAGTAATCAATCCCGTTTTCCACCCTTATAAGTGGTTGCTCGTGTGTGTTTGCGTTTAGTTTTTGCACCCGCGTGTGAGTGTGTTTGCGCGCATGTGCATGTGCATTGTCCTCTCCACTCGAACGCGCGACCAAGTTCCGAGAGGAGCAGTTGCATGCGCTCGGCGGACCTCGGCCCTGATCGGTGCCACTCTCAATCAGCTGCCTGTCTATCTCCCAAGAGATACACGTAGCTTCCGCGGCAGGAGATGAGACGGCGCTCTCGAGGGCCAGAGAGAAAAGACAGCCGCCGCGATAGGGTTGCAAAAATAGAAAAGCACCGACGTGAACGGCAAACGCGTCGGAACCTACGAAAGAACAGTGGGATTCGTCCCTTTCCATTTCCTCGATGTCAACATGTGTTGAACATGGCTGATATATATATATATATTTTTTTTTTTCCACACAGAGAACCCTCGGGAGTCGTGCTTCGAGCCGGGTCTGGTGCGCAACGGGTCGCGGGCGGGAAGCGAACTGAAGCTGGGCTCCGTCGTCAGCTACCACTGCGACAGTGGCTACACGCTGGAGGGAGAACAAACCCTCACTTGCATCATGGGAGCAGATGGCAAGCCAAGCTGGAACAAAGCCAAACCCATCTGCACTGGTAAACACTGACATCTGGAGATAGGCCCTTGCACACACACACATTCCATACCAACGCTTCCAGATTGATCTCATGGAAACAAACATTCTTCATTTTAAATCATCTCCGCCACTTTTTTTCTCTCTTTTTTTGTGTGAGACACTCTGCGGCCATTTTAACATGACAAACACTTTGCTCAATCACAAGATGCCTGTGGCATTTCCAAGGGTCCGCCATGTTTTAAGAGCTTACGCGTTGTTGTGTGAGCTCATCCCAAGACCAGAGTCACTTTTCTTTTCACTTGCACACGTAATGATCGAACCGCAGTTGGCCAACACTTTTCTCCGCCTATCCCCACTAAACAAACAAACAAAACAAAAGTCGTCGTCGTTGACGGCACTTGATGGCATTTTATGTCAGAGTTCAGATGGCGCTTTGTGCGCTTTACGCTGATGAGTGTCATGAGACACCGAAGCAGAACTGTGAGCAAACAAAATATGGAACACAAAGTTGCAAACCAAAACCGATTTATTTACACACCTGTATTTTGTATTCTGTATGTATTCTAAAAATTGTTTTTTAGCACTCTGTGGCGGGCAGTACTCTGGTTTGGAAGGAGTGGTCCTGTCTCCTGGTTACCCCGGCAACTACAGCAGCGCCAGGATCTGTCTTTACTCTGTGGTTGTTCCCCAAGATTATGGTAAGATCGTTTCTCTCATATGTCGCTGGTACAAGCCGAGACAAGTCCACCTTTGATCGTTTGCTCCCGTGAAGCCACTCGCTGATGGTCAGGTTTCTTTTCACAACTCTGTCATTGACGGTTTTCTGACGTGTCCCTGTAATTTGGAGTGCGATCTGATGTTCGTCAAAGTGACTGGCGTGAAATGTCCTTTTCAGCAATCTACCATCGGCAATTTTCATCGGCAAGGAACAAACCTTCCTACCATTTAATTGCCCTCTGATTGTCACTTGACGTAACTATTTCTCCGTTCCAAAGAGACTGACAACCCCGCGGTGATCGTGACGCTGCCTGTAAAAATAAAACCACCTGAAAGCCGCCCAACTGCATGTTACTGTCACTGGAGCAATTGAAATCGGTGTTTTACACATCCAGCGGGGGAAATACCTAACCCCTAATTGGTATCTGGAAGATCAAGCTTTTTTGAGCCTTTTGACATTTCCATCGTGTGGGGTGGGGGGAGCGTCCTGATGCGAAAATGCGATCAAAAAGCCCCAAACCACTGAAAACGAAAAAAACCTGATTCGTACTCATGCCATTTCAGAGGGGAAGAGACACGTTGGTTGCGTGGTTCTCGCAGGCAACGATCGTGTCCAATCATTGTTGAGCCACGCGCTTTGTTGTGCCCGTGCGTGGTAAATGCTGAAGTTGCAATACACACGAGAAGACGGGCAACGCTTCAAATGAATTGGCTGACGTGCCTCCCGTTCGAGTCCCCACGAGGGACCGTGACGGAATTGGCAGTGCGCAACAGACCACGCTTGCGTCTTCCTAGAAAATGATTCCGAGGGCCAAGAATAAATATGACCGCCATTCATTGGGGCCTTTCTTTCTGCAATGTGGGCACAGACAATGCATCCATGGCGCCATCCATCGATGATCAGTTAATGAGCGCGGCGGAGGCCCGATGATTACTTTGCCGTTTCACGTCGGATGAAACGCGCTGACCTCTGGCGCGCCCTCACTCCCCTCCGCTTTCCGACGATTCTCTTTGTTCCTCGACTTGTAAAGGCGACGCAGATTAGCTGCGAAAGGTTAAATATGCTCCGGCAGTAGCGTTTGAGAGGATTGGTTTCAAGGATCAAGGTGACAGCGCTGAGCTGGACTGGCTGTCATGGCGAGACAACCTTTCATCCGTTGACAAACCATCAAGTCAAGACCGTCGTATTAATATTCCCCTTTTGTCACATCGGCCGCGACTCGTGCTTTGGAATGGTTGGTATTTTCTCGCACCCGTGGTCCACGCGTGAATTGAAACCATATTTCACAATGCGGTTTCTAATTCCTCCACCTTGATGTCTTTTTCTAGTGGTCTTCAGCCAATTTGCATTCTTCCAGACAGCTCTGAATGATGTCGTGGAGGTTTTTGACGGGCCGACGCAGACCTCCCGTGTTCTTAGCTCTTTGTCTGGAGCGCACACAGGTAAGATAAGATAAGATAAGAAAAGCTTTATTAGTCTCGCAATGGAGAAATTCCCATTTCACAGCAGCAAAGTTATGAAAGGAAGAAGTAGAACAACAAAATATAGGAGCTGCTGGAAAGGCAGCCACTCACGCGGCGCCATTTTGAAGTCAAAATAACAAAAATAACACAACACAACACATAGGACACAAGACAGTCGTGCAATCTTCACCACTTTTCTGCATCCACTTTGTTGTCTGAAGCAGTTCTAGATGAAAGAGGAGAGGATCAAAGTGTCCTTTCACCAGTGGATCAGAGACGTCATGCTGAAAATGTGCACACGTCTGCTACCAGCTAAGTTTTGAAAGCAAACACGAAGCTGTAGCGTCCATTGACGAAAAAGAGATTGGCTCACATCTCCTGTCCTATGTAAATCCACTTCAATTCCAAGCCGCGACTCCCAGTTCCAAATCTATACGTGCACACATATACTTGCATATGCATGCAAAGACATATGGAGAACCTCTACCGGCGTACGTGCTAGGTGAGTTCGGAGAGTGACAAACTACATCGATGCGTAGGGGGTTATGGAATGTCACACATGACTCGTACGGCTTTACCTTCGTATCCAGGAGCAGTTGCTTGAAATTGTCGGATTCATTGCATCAACTTGCTTCGTCGCAGGGGTGTAACAAACCATGAGAGATGCTCAAGATTGCATGCAACGAGAAATATTCGTGGGACACAAGCGCGCGTATGTGCAAGCTTTCACATGGACAATTTTGGATCTCTCATACAATAGATGGACAGATTGGATCATTTCAACAAAAGATGGTAAACAACTCGCTTGAATGAGATAAACATACAAAGGAAAAGTTTCAAAAAGTGGGAAGGGAGCTCAATCAGATCATCTCATCAGTATCTCGGTCAGTCTGCGACTTGACAAAAAGCAAATTATGATTCCTTTGGTTTGTGTCCAGGGCAGGCTGGGGATTAAAAAAAAAAAAAAAAAAAAAATCTAGTTTATCGCACAATAAACAAGACGCTATATTAACAGGGGACTCCTGTCAGCCAACTCGCAGAACTCACCAAGTAGGAAGAGCAAAGTAGAACTCACGCATTCTGGCAAAGGAAGACAGACTTAAGGTCTGCAAAGGTGCGCTCTCTGTTCTCACGCTCTCAAATCGACTCCATCCCCCTTGCACGAAATATGTTTACTTGCTTAACAGCTGGAGCGTTACTCTCAGCCATAATTGCTGAATTGCAATCAACTCCTTTTGGAGGCTGGCTCCACCCCAAACGTCCTGATGGCTTTCCCTCAAATGAGTGCCGAGAAGCTGGAAACGTGTGACCTGCTTTGCAGCCGGAAGCTGACCGGTGGCTCGAAGCTGGCACGCGTTTGATCTGTTCAGGTGAACGCATCCCCCTGTGCGGCGAATTAGGAATCGGTCACCCATGGCAGCATTCTGCTGGGGCTTCCTGCGATGAACTGCCCAGCGTGCCCCGGGGGGCCTCCGCTGCGGCGCCCGAGCGGTCATGGCCGTGACATTTGTGCAGACGAGCGGTCGCAGTCCTCCGATGGTGCAACATGTTACAGGAACAGATACATTCAACATATGTGCAGAGTAAAATGACCGTAGAGGCTGGGGAGATATACACACAATACACACATAGTGTGATGTTTCCTCTGGGTGGTTGGGGAGAAGGGGGAGGGGGGATGGGGGGGTAAGGACGTCTGCCTCCCCACGACAGTGTGACAGCATGCAGACACGGTGTAATGAGATCCTCCGCCGAGGGGCAGTCAGCGGCTCGAGCACCGAAGACTGAGAGGCAGAGATGCTCAAGCATGATATCATGCTCTGCGCCTCCCATCTCCGTCGGAACATCACAAGGGTTTAATTAAGATGGTGTGCGCCGTTTGAGATCATCATCAAAAAGGGAAAGAAGAAAAAAAACCCCCAGTAAAATCCTTTTCTTGTTTTTGTTTTCGCTTTAAAGTCAAAAGGGATATTCAAATATCCGTACATGTAATTATAGTCTTGTGTTTCTCGCTTCTCAGTGGTTCAATGAGCCCTGCGTACAAACTGTCAGAGCGCGGCTTCATTTTGGACAGGTGGCTTGCTAGTGAGCCATGGCTCAGCTGACATTTAAAGCCCTTCTCAATGTGGACAACGTCCTTGCAATGTCTCCATGGCCCAAAGCCGAGCACGGTATCGGTGATGAAGCCCAAGCGTGAATAGCGTTCGGTATTTCACATTCACCCGAGTGAAACCAGGAGAGATGAGCGTGTGCAGCGCCCACGCATGCCCTGAAGGCACTTAGTTTGTAACACTGCAAATTGTTTCGGGTTTTTTTTTTTCACTCTCTATCTCAGGCGAGTCATTGCCATTGGCGACGACCAACCAAATCGTGATACGCTTCACCTCGAAAGGCCAATCCAGCTCGAGGGGATTCCATCTGGTCTACCAGGGTGAGTGTCGATGACGCCGCTGGCGGCACACGTATTAGCTCTTCAACATCTAAGGACTATCCGTCCGTTATCCGAGCCACTTCTCTTCACGGGGGCGTGCTGGAGCCTATCCCAGCTGTTTTCGGGCGGTCGGTAGGCGGGGTACGCGCCCAACGGGTTGCCAGCCGATTGCGGGGCACAAGTAGACAACCATACACACTCACAATCACGGCGAGGGACAATTTTGAGTCTTCCATGAGACGACCATGCGTGTTTTTCGGAATGTGGGAGGAAACCAGCGTACCCGGAGAAAACCCACACGGGCACAGGGAGAACATGCAAACGCAGCACAGGAAGGACGGAACTGGAATCGAACCCTGTACCTCTGCACTGCGAGGCCGATGTGCTAACCAGTCGCCCACCATGCTGCCATTTAATATTAAATTTGTTTTGATTTAATTCATGTATACATGTAAATTCCACACGAAAACAAACATGGGCATGCTAGTCAACGTTTTGAATCTTTGTGACGAGTGTATTCAGTGGGGAAAAGTGTCATCCGTATATTTTTTAGGGATGCACATTGAATGGTTAACGTGCCTCCTTTTGCTCTACAAAGCTGTGCCACGGACCAGCGCAACCCAGTGCAGCTCTGTCCCCGAGCCCCGCAATGGCCGACGAATGGGCAACAATTTTGCCGTTGGCGCCGTGATTCGCTTTGAGTGCAGCCCAGGTTATGTGCTCGAGGGATCGGCCGCCGTCGAATGTTTGACGGTGCCCAACGCGCTGGCGCAGTGGAACAGCTCCATCCCCAGCTGCATAGGTAGGACACGGATCTTGTACGAAAACAAGCGCACGCACTCTGGCTTCCTTCCTCCCTTTCTCTCCCCTTCAAACAAAGTTGCCTTGCGTGTGAGCCGTGTGCTAACCTGACAGAGATTTGTGCTGGAAGCCATTGCCCGTAGAGACAGTCTGCAGCCATGCAGCACGCAGGTGGCAGGCGCTTCATAAGTAAACCCAGAAAAGCATTGACAAGTCCACATGTTCAAAAACAGAGCACCGCACGCACGCACACACACACACATGTACACACACACACACACACACACATAGGCAGCTGTACCAGATGTGTTTACCAGATGTTTGTTTGAAGACCTTTTCTCTGCGGTATGAGACTTGATGATTCTGCAATTAAATGAAATGTTGAATGTG
>CAAKHF010013427.1:12684-36291 GCA_901007745.1 Hippocampus kuda
CGTGTGTGTGTGTGTGTGTGTGTGTGTGTGGGTGTGGGTGTGTGTGGGGGTGTGGGGGGGTGTGGGGGGGGGGGGGGGGGTGGGGGGGGGGGGGGGGGGGGGGGGGGGGGGGGGGGGGGGGGGGGGGGGTGGGTGGGGGGGGGGGGGGGGGGGGGGGGGGGGGGGGGGGGGGGGGGGGGGGTGTCTCCCTCCTCCCTCTCGCCCTCCACAAGATGATGGTCATATGCTGGTTTTCACTGTCGATTAACGCCAAACTTGGAAGGAGGAATGTGGTTGGCTGAACTGAGATTTACACTTGTGGCAAGGCCATGTGACTGACATTGACCTCATTTTGATATTATCTTGAATGTTCATATCTCGAGACGATAAAGACAGATCAACCAGCACTCAACCATGAATACGAAAATTAAGCCTATTCATATGGAAATGAGTGTGTTTTTTTTCTTCAACTTTGCTTTGTTCAGCTGGTCAATAATGCATGTTTCTTATCCATTTGGTTTACCTTAATTAATCCTTAATGTTACTTTAACAGTACAATTGTGTCCATAATCTGCTTTAACAAACTAACCTTCTTCTCAATACCACTAAAGAACTGGAACATGGCAATGTTGGCTGGAGGCTTGGACATGCCCAGTGCCATGCAGATGCCTTTTAGTTCCTGGAAGGCAGGGCTACCAGACTCCTGGGCCTTCTTCTGGGGTCTGTTTACCACAATCATCCTCGAAGCCTCGAGCTCAGATACCAGAAAGGCTGAAATGAAAAATGACACACACTCATTATTACAGTCATATTGGATTTTGTATACCTTGTTTGCTCAAATAGTGCCCTTGGCTCTATAGAATCAATTTGTCACGCTTTCAATAAAAGCTGGATGCCCAAAGAGAATGCAACGACGATATATGCTTTTTCTGTCGTTTATATCTCCTTAAGACGGCTGATGTTTTTAATTTGTTTGTTTTCCTGATTCGATGAGGGTTTGTACACTTCACTGAGCGTGTATTTTAATCTCGAAACCAATCTGTCTGTTGAGGCTGCAGTTGCACTGGAAGATATCCAGTAGATCAGATTTCAGTGATTAGGAAAAAAACAGATTTTCATTTGAGGATACTCAATTGCAGAAGGTTTTGTTTTTGTTTTTAATCTCTTCACACTGCCATGACGCACATCAGAATTGTGCCACTTAGTAGCAATAAATCTATCAATAAAAAAAACATGTCACTTGAACCATGCAGTTTAAGTCCAGCTAAAGAGACTTCTACATGCTGTGTGATACAAAAAGAAAAGTTGACAATACTGAAACCATACAGAGCAGCAGCAAACAGTCATTCTTGTTGAGAAGCCTTTGGGTGACAGCTCCACTTGTGAGGACAGAGTAAGGACAAGCAACTTCTGTCAACAGACCACTCATCTCCAGCTGGAAGCTCTCTGCCTCACTCGGACCTGCAATAGGTAAAAGAACAACTACCTTGTATTCTGGTCCTTGTAAAATTTAAAACATATATTCGGTATATCATAAACTTCAAACACTAGTCACCAAATTGTATGTGGACATCTCTACTTATGCCCACATCAACCTGTAAAAATATCACACTGATGGCCCCAAAATGTTGCATTTTATGGATGAAGAGTTTTCCTCATAATGCGTATTTCAACATAAGCTTCTGTAGTGAGCTCCTCGTGGCAGAGGAAAACGCTATACCCATGAAATCTGTAATATTATAGCTATCGTTTTAGTATTTTCAGATGTTGATGTGCGCACAAATAAGAGATGGCAACATAAATTTAACATGGTTAATTGCCGTTTTTATACATTACAGATGTTTAAATCTCATACATCGCGCATTTGGATGGTCCCTGCAACAATCACAGTACAGCAAGTGAGGCAGGACATATTAGACTGGGGGACAACAACTAATGAGCCATTTGAACCTATTCAAAAAATGAAATCATGAGAACCAAAAACTTTTTGGGACATCTAAAATGAATATAGATTTTTTTTTCTGCTGCAGACACCTGTTGCACCTGGTGGCCTTTTTAAAGCAATATCATTGTATACGCCACATTGGATGGGGCCGTAGTAGCCATAAAATACGCTAAAGCAATAACTTCTGGCTCGATGAAAGCTCTCTCTTCACAAATCACTTCACTATCGTAGCCATTACGGAGACACACGTCGACTGGGGCTCGGTTTAAATAATAATGATAATAATAATTTTTAAAAGTGATTAATTGAATTGTCCTTTTCATAGCCTGAATACATCTTTTTGCCATAAATTCATATGACATTGCGCATCACATTAGATCTCGTCACGACGTGAGAGTAACGTATCAAAACAACATGGTGGAAGCACTGAAATCAGCATCATACTCAAGATGGCGTCTATGTAAAAGCTGTCTATGGTAATATCTGCCAATGTTTGTTGCAAAGGGCACCAAGACTGTTGACTGGAAGTGCCAGTGCTGCACAAATAGAGTACGGTAGCATCAAATATATGGAGCAAAGTAAGTGCTGTCTGTCGGGTACTCATAATAATTGACCCCACACCATGCGTATCATGTGCACTCCCTTTAAGTTTGAGGTCCGGAAACAGGTCTGGATGCCAGCTAATCGTATGGCACACAGCACAACGAATCACTCTTACATTCACACCGATGGACAATTTTGAATATTAAATTATCCTAACATGCATGTTGTTCGAATGTGGGAGGAAGCTGGAGTATCCAAAGAAAACCCATACAAGCGCAGGGTGAGCATGCAAAAAAAAAAAAAAAAAGTCCACAGAGAAAAGCTGCAATGGAACCCCCCCAACTTCAGAACTGTGAGACAAATATGTCACTACATCATTTGGCTGCCCTCATACAACACAAAATGACAATGCATTTCAATTTTAAGCATGTATCACGGGGTTTTGCGGAAATTGTGATGGACTAAAAAAAAGCAGCAGTTATTAAGTGTTGCAATTTAAGATTCAAAAGCTTACAGTTCGTGGCATGGACATTCTCCTCCAGTTTACTGTAAAGTCTGAGCTCGGACACAATCCAAGCACAGAGTTTTGTAAACTCCGGGGATACAGCCCCACCATTCACAGCTGACTCCAGGGCTCCGTCCTCCAACAGTGGGCCTTGATACCTTCAATGACAAACCACACATTAAAATTGTCTTCAAGCAACTCCCATATTTTTCCTCATCAACTCAAGGTGCCCATCTTATTAATTAGATAATCTGTAGCTAAATTGAGAGCGCCTGAACCAAGACCCATTTGTAAATTTGACCAAAATTTAAGAATGCACGCATACATCGTGACGAAACTGAAACAAATGACGACTTTCCAGCGAGGGTGGACTTTAAAAGGAACTGCACTTGATCGCAGCAACAATTACAATTACAGTACAGCACAGCAGTTTCGTTTCAAGAGCGATAAGTGTTGTTGAGAAGACCCCCCTCCCCCCAAAAGCTTCCGTTGTAACAGTTGTTGCGACGTTATAATGGCCATCTTTAGCGCTGATTAAAATGACTGACTGTCTGACTAATGTGTAATGTGTTTATGTTTAAAAACATGGGTTTAGCTAAAGCAGACCACGTCACATTGTTACACAGACTGAGGCATGGTTAGCCAAGTGGACATTGTTTCATACTATAATTGAGATTCCCTACGCCCTTCACTTACCCCAAGTCCTCAAGAGAAACTATAATATCATTCTCCATGTTAATAATTATTGCGTCCGGTCAAAAATCACGAAATGTCAAATATACGAATGGGCCAGTTGGAGTCAATTGGACTGACGTCGCCTGCCTTCTTCGCTGGATTTATTTCTGCTCAGCAACGTGTGGTACGGGTGCAATATCGCCAACTACTGTGAGGAGCCTGTCAAACCAAAGCACCAAAAAAATAAAAAAATAAAAAGACTGCAGATTACTTGCTTGTTGTTGTTGTTGTTTTTAAATGTTAAATTTGAAGTACGGTGTTATTCCTCTCGGGCCTCCTTCTTGAGGACAAAGTTAAATGTGTGTGTGTGTTAGTTTGTTTGTTGTATTTTATTTTTTTAACACAAACATATTTTACTGGTACAGTAAATTGATTACGGTGACCGACGGAGTCCGATGCACTGCCAACGGCCGAACGCTGCAAACAACCAGATCAACCCAATTTGAAAAGAATAAAGATTAATTTTTGTGCAATTTGTTCCTATTGTTCCAAATCCAATAATTATGGGGTGAGAAGTTGCAGTGTGTAGACTAAATTGCTCACTCATTCATAATTACGCATTAATTGCCCCCCCACCCCGCCCCAAAGAAATCCAGAACAAACTACTTTGACAAAGCTGTGTTGGTGAACTAGCCGCATAAAGTCCAGTTTTTCTTGAAAAATAAAGACAAAAGACTATTGGAAATAAATTATTTCCACTTCATTTAAATTGTAAATTTCGGTCCGTGTTTCTGATACTGTTTAAACCTGCCGAGGCCTTGAAGGCCCTGACAGAAGGCCACTGATATGTGCATTTTGCCGCATTCCAGGGAAAGTGTAAAGTGTAAATTATCCTGCCACTTCCAACCTCTAAGCGTTTTAGGCAAATGTTGACAACAAATATGGCTGAAGTGATTCTGATCATTTGTGTTTGTCCTGGTTTATCACACCATATTTTGACCTCCAGCAAACCTTCATAATTTCGTTAATTTATATTGTCTTCAAAACATTTCATTCATTTTGCCAAAAACTTCATTCAGGAAGATAACGACATATCCTCGTGCAGCCAGTATAAATCACATTGTTTTACCTGAAGTTATTTAGAATAACTAAATAAATGTAATAATATATTTTTTAAAAAGCATAATTTTTCTTTAAACTCTTTCAAATTATGTTTTGCCGTTCGCGGTCTGTGTCTGATGGGGTCGCCATTGTCGAATGACTTCGTATTGAACTCGTTCGCTGAAATCAGGGACGTGGACCTCCCAGTTCAAAGGGGTGTTGTATTGCACTTTCCTTGTGGGAAGTCGGAAAAGTCTGACTTTCCACCTTCCTGGATTGGAGCACCTCAAGAGACCTTGGCCCCTCGTGGTTGAAGCCAGGGAGCATCCACCTTACGTTGCCACTCGTAATGACAATTTTTTTTCACTGAAAATAATGTTATCAGTGCGTGATTTGCTAGGATCCCTCTATGGAATAACGAGAGTCTCTCAAAGAACGAATTTGACTGTTTGATTCAAGATAACGAGAGCCTCTCACAGAACGAACTTGACTGTTTGAATCGAACATTCAGAGTACTGTATATTATATTAGTATCGTGAATCGTGACGTACGTTGTTTGTAAGTGTTCATTTCACAGCGATTTTCCCATGGTGGTCTTTGTTTTCATTACATTTTCATGCTTCTGACTACTTGTACAAATATTTCTTTGAATAGCACATAATCACATACTGATGAAATGTGCATTCCGCGTTTCTCAGAGACTTATTGGTACAGCTGTACGACACACAACGTTACATTTTCACCGTACAGACAGAAAATAACATTAAAAAGCCTCGGAACAGTCGAAGTGTTTCAGTTAGGCACGCTTGCAAAGTGGCAACATAACATGGCCGCAGGTGGCTTCACTTCCCGCTATGTTCATAAGTAAACTGTTGCGTTACAATTGTGCACAAAAATGTCGAGAGACTGACGCTGTGATGCCACTGCCTCCTCCTGCCCGGACAATCCCCAACGAATCTTAAAAGGGTGAAACAATTGAAAGGTAGTTACGGCGAATCGAGCCGGAAATCTATGGATGTCTATGTTGTGGACACAGTACCGCGGCATCTATACTGGTCTATGGTCGAACTGAGTTGCACAATTTGAGTTCCCAACGCATGGAGAGGTGCTACATTGATTTATCTGGAAGGGCTTTCCGTGTCCTCCAATAAATCTGTTTTTTTGTTTTATGTTTGTTCATTGCTTAGCAAGGATGAACGGGATTCGTTTATTAGAAAAAATATTTGCTTTCTATTTTATATCTCACATTCCTATCACGTTATTTATTGACTTGCAAACTGTTCTACCGGGATATTTTTATCCCGAAGCTGTAAGTGCTGCAGAATAGATGAGGTTTAAGTACCCTTTCAGTGGCCTTGACACATTCGTCCGTATAATATCTGTCCGTAATGTCTTTGCTGTAGTTGAGAGACCTACTCCAGTGGTATTCAAAGGAATACAAAGATCCAATGCTCCTGCACCCCCCAGAGTGGTTCAAATCTTTCATCGTCTGTGAAGGTCTGCTACAATTGCCTTTCTTCCCGATTGCAGCATATGCTTTCCTTAAAGGTAAGCTTACCAAATCGTCCACTCTTACTCGAACGTTCTTGAAACGTATTACCGTAATTACGTAAAAATATAACGCTAATCACCAATGTATTACAACAAGTAATTTTATTAACTCATCTTTGATACTCTGATAAAATGTTTGTATGTGTGAAATGGCAACGACATGCCATATTAATTAATTTTTACAGTCATTTTCTTTTACTGGTGAGTATAAAAAAAATATTGGCAGTTATCATTTACGATAATAATTGGTACTAAGAAAAATATATCTTAAAGTCATATTTTCTCAACTCAACTGTATTTATAGAGCACTTTCAAATAGCCATCGCTGCACACAAAGTGCTGTACATGGAGCAACCAACGTACTGTGTACAACCGTAAAGCAACAACTCGGTAACAAAGACGGTAGAGAGCACCAAACTGTATAACTAAGACCATAATTTGGGTCATGCTGAGTCAAATGCCAAAAAATACGAGTTTTGAGGCGGGTGTTAAAGTTGGGCAGCGAGGGGGCTTGCCAAATGAATATTTTCAAACTTTTAATGTCAAAATATCGTTACCGTTATATGTCCTAAATTAAACTTCATGATTTTTGACATGTGTTTATGAAAATGTTAATTAGATTTTTTGAGGATATACAGTGGACCCATAACCTTGCCTACAAGCTATTTGTCAGTTCACAAAACCTCATGAATCCATCTTGTCCCAAGCCCCCTGATTTCTGATTTCCACGGAGCCTAACCAGTCACAGAGCGACAATGTGTTTGGAGGCGGGATACACGGCTGTACAAGACCTTATCTCGGTTGAGTATCAGCTTGATTAAAAAAATCAACTTTGTGTTATTTAAGCACCTTTTAGGATTTTAATTGTGTACTTTTTTGATAATTCATAAAAACAAATTCAACCGAAATTTAAAAAAACTAAACCTACTCTTTGAGGCCATTTTTCCTCAAGCATACTGTACTGTCACAAATAAAAACTAAAATTCGACTGACAAACGGTTGTTATGTAACTGATTGCTCAGTATCACATATCAATGGCCAATGACCTTGAACAAACATGCAGATCCTGACCAAGAGATTTTGACTGTTATCTGGGGCTGTAGATTTTCAGTTAGTGAAACATGACAAATACATTAATACAAATACACAAATACTGCAGCTCTGTCCCATAGAAATATGGTTCATGTCAAGATAAAATGGTTAACCTTTTGATCAAAAGTGTTTCCTCTCTTTCAGGGAGCTGTCACTGGATCAGGACTCCGGCCATTATTTATTCCACGCATGTTGCTACCACATTGATCCCGATTCTGTCCCACATCCTTTTTCATAACTCCACTATAGAAAGCCGGTGGTCTCCACAGACATGGCAGGAACGTTGGATGCTTGCTGCCATATATGCTCCATACTTATTTGTCCCCGTCCTACTACTCTTCACCATGCTGCTGTCATCCACATACAATCCTGCTAAATTTGGAAATACATTTCGAAACAAAACAAAGAAGAAGTATTAAAATTTTGCCAAAGTTTCATGATTTTGTCAGGTATCATTCATACTAAGATCACTTATTCGTCAGGTTTTTATTTTGTTTTTTTAACTTTTTTTCCCCCGACTTAACTTTATTAATTATGCCATTCCGCAATAAATCTGGAGAAAATAAGTGGATCACTTAATTGTGGAATTCAAGTGGAAAGACACTTACTTTCTTCCTTTTTGTTACTGGGGTTTGTTTCTGTCAACTGTAGTACCATTTATAGATGTGCCTTGCCTGATCACATCCAGTCAATTGGATGATCAGTTTGCAAGCACTTTCTGTTCATGTCTGGTTTTCCTGGCTTTGTTGTTGCCAATGATTTATGTTTATACTTTGTTGGTACTTCATTTTTCTAAAAATAAATGATTTTTTGAACTCAGTTTATCTTAGTCTGCATTTTTTTGGGATCCACACACCACCTGGTTCGTGTTTGGACCGTGGCAGACTGACTGACATTACAGTTCAGTTCAACATGAAAAAAATGTGATGGATGGGTGCCTGAGCCACTGATAGATTATATATCTCTCTATATACAGTATGCCTCTCTCTGAAATGTGAATTTATTTAATTGCAGGATTTTGTTCAGCAATAATCATTTAAAATAGGATTTTTAAGTACATGAGTAGGCGGCCCGGTAGTCCAGTGGTTAGCACGTCGACTTCACAATGCAGAGGTACCGGGTTCAATTCCAGCTCCGGCCTCCCTGTGTGGAGTTTGCATGTTCTCCCCGGGCTTGCGTGGGTTTTCTCCGGGTGCTCCGGTTTCCTCCCACATTCCAAAAACATGCATGGCAGGCGGATTGAACGCTCTAAATTGTCCCTAGGTGTGAGCGTGAGTGTGCATGGTTGTTTGTCTCTGTGTGCCCTGCGATTGGCTGGCAACCAATTCGGGGTGTCCCCCGCCTACTGCCCGAAGACAGCTGGAATTGGCTCCAGCACCCCCCGCGACCCTAGTGAGGATAAAGCGGTTCGGAAGATGAATGAATGAATGAATGAAGTACATGAGTATAAAAAGGCTAAAGCGATCAGCATACAATGATATCAAAATACAATCAAAATAATTGTCCTGTTGATGGTTGAGCTGGACAAATCAAATTATATAATTTGTTCATAGCCTCTTTATGACCCACAAATAATAAAAATAAGTGCATAAACGGAATTTGGTGTTTTAGATGACCTCTACCCTCGCAAATTTAGGGATATACGTGAATTTATTGTTATTTTGTTTATGTATTTTTTCTTTTTTCCCCATTTTATTTACTTAAGTTTTTATTTTGGTTGGGTTTTTTTTTTGTTCTTTCTGATTTGTTTGTGTGATGTTTGTGGCTTTAAATATTGAGTTCTCATGTTGTATTCAATGTGCCAAATTATGCGTACATTTTGTGAATTGATAAAAACCACAAATGTAATACAGTAACGCTCCTATTCGTTAGGGGGCGGTGATCTTATTTACGATCATTTTCGAAGAAGAGTCTGTTTTCGTCCGGGGCATTTTCGACCTGCTGTATTTTCGTCCGGGACATCTATCCATTTGCAGCAACGCAATTGACTGGGTCGCAAACTATTCATTTTCTTAATTTGAGCTTATCCTCTTTGTCTTTATTGCTTAATCAAAATACGGATAATGAACCGGCCTGGTCAACGTCAGTGTGGCCCGCCACCTCCATCTTTCGGCGTTCCACCATCTCGCGGCCCTCCTTACAATGTCGATGCTTCGTGTGAGCCTTCTGCACGAAATTTACCTCCTGGACGGTCCGGACCATTTTCGTCTTCGGCGCCCCTGGGAAACCAATTTCTACAAAGACCTCCAGGACCTAATTATATGAATGTACGTACGCAACATGCTCATGCACCGAGGGGGGAGACCGGGGACTGGGGGTTAAAATAATAATTGATAAGGGACCAAGGAGAAACATACTGTACACTCGAAACAGAATGTCAATGTTTGATACGTGTAAAAATCATGTACAGTGGTGAATCAAGATATCGACCTGTCTGTATTTATCCCTGCGTTTACGGCACATTTAGCTTGTTTCTTCCAGTTTAACAAGTTGGTTGGGTTTTATACATGCACGTTTAAATTAAGCACTTAAGTAGGAAGTATCTCAAAATACGTATCCCTGTACAACAGTGCAACATTGTGAGAGAAATATAATTTTTTAATTCTCTTTCTTGCAAAACAGTCTTAGACATGGTTGGAGGTGATGACACATTGGTTATAAAGTGCAATAAATGCTTGTGGTAATCTAGAATATATTAAGACTTGAATTTAGAAGGATGTTAAAATATGAGAAGTGGTTGCTACTCGTATTTCTACGACTTCGCTGTCAAAAGAAAGCATCCAACTTTAATGGTATTCTCTCAGACTGTTGTGTCAAGAAGTTCTAAAAGCAATTGGACTTTTTCCACTTCTTGGTACCAACGTGGCCTGGCATAACTCTGTCATTGAGCCTTTTCCAGTGGCAAAACCAGGTACTGCCAGGTTGAGTACTCCGGGACTGTAGTTTTACTATCTCATCAGCAGAAGTTCCAAAGATGTGAAAGTATACTGCTGTATATGAGTTTTGTAAACAGCAGCCGATCTTTAATAGGTGAAGCAGAATGTTCAGCTAAAAATGAAAATGATAAAAACATTAATGACAATGATAAACACGTTTTATTTAACAGTCTCCACTTCGCTGGAGGGGTCAGTTTTCTTTCTGCGCTCACTTTCTTCTCCAGTGAAATTATTTTTGATACATTCAGTATGATCTAATTTTTGCAGTTTTTCAGTGAAGGTATTGTCTATGGTAAGTCATCATTAGTGTCTGTTAAATACAACTAAATTCTGAGCAGGCACAACTTGAGTGTCAAAAGTACTGGAACAGCAAGGTGAATTCCTTTGTTTTTATTGCACACTGAAGACATTTGGGTTTCAGATCCAAAGATGAATATGAAACATAACACAGGAATACCTTTTATTTCATGGTATTGACATTGATGTGTTAAACAGCTCATGAGAGGGCACCTTTTGTTTGAATTTATTGGAAGATATGACTTATGCGTGTTTCTAGTTGCTCATGTGTTGCCTTTTGGATTTATTGCTTGAACATTAGATATTGAATTATTATCTGTATTTGCTGTGAAGCAAACATGAAGACTAGAGAGCCGTCTATGGGAGAAAAGCAAACCATTTTGAAGCAAGAGAGAAGAGGAAAAATCGATCAGAGCTGTTATACACAAACATTGCGCTTAGCCAGTCCAACAATTTTGAATGTCCTAAAAAAGAAAGAAACAACTGGTGTACTGAGTAACGGACATCGGAAAGGTCGGCCAAAGGTATCAACAACTGTTGCTGACATTATGAGAGCTATGAAGAAACAGCCAAAGATAACCGCGACACCAATGCAAACCTTCACAGGGCAGGGGCGAAGGCATCAGAATCCACTGTTCAAAGAAGACTTTTGAGAAAGGAAATATACAAGCTATACTACAAGATTCAAAGCATTCATCAGCAAAAGGAATTGGAAGGCCAGATTGGATTTTACAAAGCAGCACAGAGATGAGCGACAAAATTCAGGTGTGTTGGAGGGAGGGAGACATCTAATAAATGTGGGATAGGGGCCCTCGAGGAACAGAGTTGGTGACCCCCCTCCTGAAGGGAGAAACCCCCAGAAGCAAATAGGAACTGAAAGAGGCTTTCAAGTCCCGGAAAAGCATTTCAAATGAAGAATACAACAGTGATGTCAGCGAGTCGGATCGCAGGCTTAATGCAGTTTGGTTTTGGTTTGGTTTGGTTTGTTTATTGAACATAGAACATATACAGTAATAATTTTACAGAAAATAAGGTAAATAAAATAGTAAAAGAGAAATCAGTCATCATTTAACACAGTTATTATGTTCAAGGGAGTAGGAAGAAGTAATTGTTATACAGTTGTTATACAGTTAAGGCTTATGCCACCAAGTTTGAAAAGTTCACTGAATGTTAATTCAATAATGTCTGTTCCAATACATTTGCTCACTTGAAAAGTGGGTGGCTTCAAACAAAAGGTGCTCTGCCCTGAGTTGTTTCACACATCTTTATGTACAACAACAACAAAATAATTGACATTGCCATTGCAATATCTTTGGAGAGTACTGTCAGTGCTGTCTCAGCTTAAATGACAAATACATTAATACAAAGTTATACAGTGGATGTAAAATGTTTTATCCTTGTTGAAATGACATGGGTTTTTTTTGTGATACAGAAAATGAGAGCAAGATAAATAATTTCTCAACATTTTCTGTGAAAAATAACAACTGAGATCACGCCTTCCGCTGGGGATGACACTCTGCTCAGAATTATCCAATCTTATACAATAGAAGTCTGTGCGCATCTACCACCGTTTTTAACTGTCTCTCATTAACCCCCCCCCTCCCCCCGCCCAAAAAAAGTTAAGGTGTTGTAGTTGGCTTTTCCTGACAGAAGGATGCGAAAGAATTTCCATGGCATTAATATACCATGGAACACAATGAAGATAGTCATCATCAAATGGATTAGGTATGGCACAACAGTGACCTTGACAAGAACCGGCCGCCCCTCCTAAAAAGAAAACTGGCCAGGGAGGCTGCCAAGCAGCAAACAGCAACACTGAAGGAGCTGCAGAGATTTTTGGACAAACATAGCACCTCTTATCACCAAAAGAACAGCATACCTTCAGTGAAGCGTCATTCTTTGGGCTGTTTTCTTCAGTTGAAACTGGGGTCTTAGTGAAGGTGGAGGCAATTATCCACAGTTCCATCGAACATCTATGGAGTGATCTGGTGAGGGCTGTGCCCAGAAGATACCCTTGCGAACAGTGATCTGGAGCATATTTGCAAAGAAGAGTGAGCAAATAGTGCCATATCAAAATGTGCTACACTTACAGACTCTTACCCAAAAAGATTTGTAAGGCAAATTTCCAATAAGGTATCAATTTGAGGGTGTGCATATTTATGGAACCAATTAACTGTACTTTGGGGAAAAAAACAACCCAATAATAATGTTCTTCCCTTAACAGTTTTTTTTTTTTAATTTTAATGAGTCAGGTTATAGGTCACATTACTGGCGGAAAAAAAAGTTTTAAAATGTTTTATCTTAGCATAATTTGTTGATATCATTACACCCTGCATTTGAACAGGGGTGCTTAGACTTTTTTTTATATCCACTGTATACTTTTCTTGTCAATTAGAAAATGTGAAGTGGTACTTTGACTAACAAGTTGAATTTGTTTCATCACCATGGTCAAAACTGACACCATATACAGTTCAACTTTTTCCATTGCAATGAATGGAAATAGCATGAATTTAAATACATATTTTTTTCAGAGTGGCTGCAAATTGCTAGCAACACAAGGCAAAAAGAAAAAGAAAGACCATTGATCTCGGAAAAAAAACACATAAGGGGGACCCATATTCAAGGAGCCACTGTATAAAAAAAATTTAAAAAGCAAAAATACATTTTCATTTGCAGCTGAAGTAATATGAACATGCTATCAATGTCACATTTCTGTCATGAAAAGTACTATTAACATAAATTCTGAATACTCTCAGCCCCACTGTAGCTCGTTCTCCATAGACCGTAGTACTCTTGGAGGCAGCCAGCAGCTTGCCTCTCGGCCACCACCATCTCATCTTCCAGTCTCCCAATGGAATCCAACACCTGTCAATCACACACCAGACAACAGGTATGTAGTTGTATATGTTAGGCTGGACGATTATGTAAAAAAAATTATAATCACCATTATTTTGATTGTTATTGAAATCACGAGTATTGAATGTCTTTTCATTGATTTCAAAAGTTAGTATTTTTTAAGATAAGAAAACCTTTATTTGTCCCACACTGGGGAAATTTTCAATCTACAGCAGCAGAATTGAAGGGGGATAGGGGGGTAGAAAGGAAAAACAAAGTATTGCATGCACAAAATAAATTTCAGAAAAAAGAACTGTACACAGTCCAGAATGCAGTATAAAATATAGATATAAGCATACAGTATATGCAACTGCATGTATGCTGGGTAAGGTGGCTGTGCTATTTACAATGTATGGATGGGGTGAGTCCAGGTTTTCACGTGTGTTTATTTAGCAGCCTGACATCAGTTGTTAGGAATTGCACTACTAAAACGCTATGACTCACAATTATCATCACCCCCATGCTTTTTATTCCCTGCACATTGAACACTTTCTTCTTGAGATTTTTTGTCAAGTGCAAAAATATCAAGTCTCACGTAGAGTTCAAGCCTTTCGGATTTTCATTCTGCTGCAGCCACAGCTTTGAATGCACTCATTCAGTCTCTGAATAAGCGTCTGCTCTTGTCTCGTTATCATATTTATTCCAACTTGTTTTTATTTCACAAGTCAAGACCTCCCAGGCTAAACTGGGATCTTGGCTTTCATATTTGAATCTTTGAAAACTCAACTTTAAATATGAATCAAAAGAAAAACATGAAAATAAAGTCAAATTATACCGTATAATGAGAGCAATTTTTTAAAAATGGAATAAAACTGAACACTGTAAGTTTCTGCTGTGCACATGGTGGCCTCTCATGGCAGTGTAGTGCCATGCACGCATGGAGGACACTCCATTGTGATAAGAGAAGAAGAAAAAGGTTGCACATAAGCTTTATTAATCAAACGTGTCTTTCACAGATTAGGCAAAATCAATGCCTTTTAGTATTGCCTTTCTGTATGTGTCTGATTATTGTTTATTTGAAGCGACATCATTCGTGGGAGACAACGCTTACCTTAAAAATGATTTTTTTTTTCACATTTACATTGACCTTTTCCTTAGCACTAGCGATCGTTCTCAAACAATGCAAATATTTAAATAAACAATGTGTGTAATTAGTGTTTATTGTGTGTTTAGTTTAACAGTAATCTCCAACTGAGGTGACATTTAACATTGTATAAGGCAAGCTTGATCAGGGCAGAATCACACGCACGTCATACGTTCTCTAAAGATCAACACGGTGCATTCACAACATAGGAACTTAACGCGCTCTTCAGCACAATGTTTTTGTGATTGTTAACAGCCAAAATTGAAATCAGAGTTCAATTTCCATGAATTGCCCAGCCTACAAAGATGTAAATGAAAGTTAAAGATTGAACATTTTCGATTCTTGATTCAAGATTTTGATTACATTTTTTCAGTGACAGTGCTGGAGAAGAGTTCCTGAGATGTATAGCTGCAAATAAACCTTTCCCAGACTATCTCAGAGGCAACATGGCATACAACCTGGCTGATGCATTAAAGTCAGCCACAATCCTGAAAGAGGCTGTCACGTCAGACCTTGTTTTCCAGAAGCGTTTGACCAGGAGCAAAAGTCGGAGCAGGAGTCCAAACCACAGCCGTGGAAGATCTCGAGCTAAAAGCCGGGGGCGAAGCCGTGGCCGTAGCTGTGCACGAAGCAGAAGCAGAAGTAGAAGTAGAAGTAGAGGAAGGAGTAAAAGTCACGTTCGTGGAAAAAGTCGGGCAAGAAGCAAAAGCAGAGCTCGCAGTCGAAGCCAAACCAGGGAAAGTCGTGCACGGAGCAAAAGCAGGCCTAGGTTGTCTTCGTCACGAAGTAGCAGCCTGGACAAGAGCCATGATAAAAGCAAAAAGCAGCCAAGGACCCACAGCTACATCAGTGACAACACTGGTCCCAGTTCCAGTACTGGGCTCAGCGGCAGTAGTTTGTTGGAGGGACTTAAGATGGTCATCAACAACAAAGAAATGGCAAACCAGCTGCCCTCTCTCAAAGAGGCAATCCTAACTATTCAGGTAAGTCATCTCACTCGTAAATTTGCTTGTATGTTCTGTTAAATGTGTGTGTGGGTGTGTGCACCCCGCAAGTTCTCCCACTTGAAAATTATGTAGGGGTCGGAATTTTCCTCAAAGGTGCATGTCCAGTGTGCGATCAGGAAATCACATTCTCAGATTTTCTTTTAATTAATTGATTTGTCTATTAATGCTGCAAGTACCATAAGTATTTGAACATGTGAGACAATCAATGTTAATATTTGGTATGAAAAGCCTTTTTTTTGTAATTACAAAGGTCCAGTGTTTCCTTGTAGCTCTTTACTAGGTTTGCACACACTGCAGCTGGGAATTTGGCGTACTCCTCCACACAGATCTTCTCTAGATCTGTCAGGTTTAGGTGCCATTGCTAACCAACTCTGAATTTCAGGTCCAAACAAAGATTTTCTATTGGATTTAGTTCTGGAGTTGACTGACATTGTCACACCAGAACATTGATGGGTTTCTTACGGAGCCATTCCTTGGTTATCCTTGCTCTATACTTCCGGTCATTGTCATGTTGGAAGAGTCAACCATGACCCATCTTCAATGCGCTGACTGAGGGAAGGAGATTGTTGGCAAAATGTCGCTATACATGGCCCCGTTCATCTTTATTACAGTACAGTCGTCCTGTCACCTATACATACTTCACAGTCGGGATGATGTTCTTGGGATGGTGCTCATCCTCCTTCTTCCACCAAAGACAGCAAGTGGAGTTAAGACCAAAAAGTTTTACAGTATTTTGTTTTCATCTGCTCACATGACTTTCTCCAATAACTCCTCTGGATTGTCCGGATGGTCAAACCTCAGAAGGGCCTGAGCATGTCCTGATTTAAATCGGGGAAACCTTTTGTGCGATGCTGATTTTGAACCATCATGTCTTAGTGCTTTACCAATTGTAGCTCTTGAAACAATGGTCACAGCTCTCTTCGGGTCATTGAGCAGCTCCTCTTGTCTGCTTCTGGGCTGATTTCTCACCTTTATTAGCTTCATTGATGATACCCAACAAAGCACCAGTCCAAGTGAGGTTGATAGTCATTATTTGCCTCTTTTCATACAATTGCTCTTTTTTCACCAAGTAGCTTGGCAATTATCCCATTGCCTATTCTAGTCTTGTGGAGGTCTACACTTTTGTCCCGGACAGCTCTTTGGACTTTCCCATTGTAGTACAATATCCGGACGACCGGGGGACCTGATTAAAAGCCGCAACAGCAACAAGTTTAGCCATAAAACTCATTTGTACAGACAGTATGTTGGCCCCTTTTGCTTTGTTATTATCTTAACATTATAGCATGGGATATTTGCAAAGAAGAGGTCACTCAGATGAATTTTTAAAAAAGTTTTAATTACCTTCAACTTCAGTAGATGCTTTTGTTCCCAAACGTTGTCGAACACAGCTAGTTACCTGTATGTCGTAGCCTTCCCGAAACTCTGTCTCTCTTGTTATCACACAGGCAAATTGTCTGTCTAAAAGCTTGTGCAGTCTTCTTCGTCACACAACATTGCATACTTTGGAAACCATATGTTCTGCTTTGCTGCTCTGGTCGCCTGATTGTGGATGAGCGATGCAGGGGAGTCGTCACTCCACACACACACGTCTCATATCGAGCTCTCAATCAAGACCCAAGCAACACTTTCATAATTGTGGATCTGCTGGCAAACCTCTGCAATAGTAGCTCTTGTAAGCTTTATTCTATGCTTCACGCTACGCATGCGGCCATCTTTAGTAAAATATTTTATCATCCAAGCATTCCACTGGAATATGGTATTCAATATGAGGGTAGACTCGGACAATTTCATTGGTCCACTGTGACGTGTTCAGTAAATTCGTTGGTCAGACGTGGGTATTTGCGGCTTGAAACGCATTGGATAAAATACACAAGTAAACTGCATCACATTAAAAAGTACTAGGTTAAAAGCGGCTTATAGTCTGGAATTTACGTTAATCGGAGGTTGATTGTGTGCTGCATATGCATTTGTTATGCAGCTGACAACATCATCCAGGTTCTACAAATTTAGACGAATAAATGGATTGAAGGTGGACTTCACAGTCACAGTAATGAGCCTTTGAGGGCCATAATTCTCGCTGATTGGCACCTGTTCAAATACTTAATTTTCCACACAAACATACACATAAATTCTGAAAAAAAATCATACACTGTGCTTTCCAGATTCTATTTATTTATTTGTAGATTGTGTCTTTCACGGTGGACATGCACCTATGAGGAAAATTGTCGTAGAACTTGCAAAATCACAGGGTGGTTAAATACATACTAACCCTACTGTTTATTTTTATATTATGTCATGTTTTTTATATTCAGCGTGTATAAATACAGTATGTATATATCCATCCATGGAACAAAAGAAGCATCAATGTCCCTGCAATTAAAAACTTAAACAACTTGCAGTATATAACAAAAACAAAATACAAGCGTGTACAGTACTGTATTATAATTTCGCTGTGAAAAATGACCAACATTACTTATAAGTATAGTGAAATTATAGTGCCCCTGGTGGCCAAACATTGGCACAATGTCCATTGAATTGTAGCATGAAATCATGGTGCAAAAATTCTTAACATTCTATAAAACAGATACTTATTGTGTGTCTAAAAGGCTCAAAGACATATTTTGCTTTTTAAAAAGTACAATATGGTTGAGTCTGGCGGCCCGGTAGTCCAGTGGTTAGCACGTCGACTTCACAGTGCAGAGGTACCGGGTTCAATTCCAGCTCCGGCCTCCCTGTGTGGAGTTTGCATGTTCTCCCCGGGCTTGCGTGGGTTTTCTCCGGGTGCTCCGGTTTCCTCCCACATTCCAAAAACATGCATGGCAGGCGGATTGAACACTCTAAATTGTCCCTAGGTGTGAGTGTGAGCGTGCATGGTTGTTTGTCTCTGTGTGCCCTGCGATTGGCTGGCAACCAATTCAGGGTGTCCCCCGCCTACTGCCCGAAGACAGCTGGGATAGGCTCCAGCACCCCCCGCGACCCTAGTGAGGATGAAGCGGTTCGGAAGATGAATGAATGGTTGAGTCTTTTTCAGGTCAAAAAAAGCAAAAACAAACACGTTTTTGGGTGTGTCTATTAGGGGGCTCGAACGGAATGTTGACATAATGACATTGATATTGAATTTCCATTAAATTCAAATTTAAAATGGGGAAAGTTGATTTGTGATGTGAGGTATTTGAGTTTCGAGCATTGTAACAACATGTTCTAATAATCAAGTGATTTCTCTGACCGAGTACATGGAACTGAAATGTACATTTTTTTGTTAAGAAACAATACTCTCCCGACAGGCCTCAGATAAAAGCAAAAAACCGCGGCGTGGCTCTCACGAGCAAGAACATGGAGCACCAGCGGCTTCAACATCACTGGAAAATGAGAGCATGCTCCTGCCTCATGACAGAGTTGGCAGTGACTTCTCTTGGCTTCAGCCCCAACGTCACACGGCTTCCAAAGCTGAGCCGTTTGAAGATGAAGAGTGGTTCTTATATGGCGATGAAAAAGCCAAAAAAGAACATCTATACTCTCAAACATCTATGACACGCACGACTGGAGAGTTGGTCAAACCACAGTGGGATGAAATGAAGACTTGGGATCTGGGCAGTAAACAGCATAACCACGATCAGTCATATTCCCGTCTTTTGGATGGCTTCTTATCGTCAAGACAAGTCTTTGCTAATCTGGACAACAATGAGTGTGAGAAGATCAAAATGATATTGAACAATTTGACCAAAACAAACTGTAATGAGATCGGCAAACGGTTACTTCCAGAGCCGCCTCTTAGTTCGACAGCGGCTTCTTTGGGATTGTCTCAAGGCCCTAATATGCGGAGTGCTTTGGAGTCCTTACAGTCACTCGTCAAAGGTGAGAGGATATTCCATCAAGTATTAAGATTATTAAATTCATTTAGTGATTTTAGAATTTATGACCAGCCTCATGTGCTTATACGTATACAATACAATATACAAGAACGGCATGACATTAGAAAGTCAAAAGGTCAAGCTTACAAGGATGGTTACTTTTAACCTTTGTGGATGTCAACATAACTCTGTTCAAAATGCCAAGTTTGGGTGAGGACAGAAATGAGACCAAGATAAATCACGTCAATGTTTTCTTGCCTTTAACGAACAGAATAGAATGTTTTTTATTGTCATTGTACATCAGGTATACAACGAAATTGGGGACACATTTTGGAGGAATAAAAGTGTTGGCTAATAACCAAGGAGAGAGAACAGCTAGTGAACTTCTGGCGGTGTTGATCAGTCTTTGTGGCTATCTCTTGTTGCCTGCAGTGCACCCAGCAGATCACCCTGTGATGCAGCACACAAGGATGCTCTCAATGGGGGCTTGGTAGAAGGTCACAAGCAGCTTCTCCTCCATGTGTTTTTTTTCCTGAGTACTTCCAGGAACTGGAGGTCTGAACTCAAGTGGGCCTTCCAAAACCTCAATCTTCTGCTGAAGTCGTTCTTTTGTTGAATTGGATGTTTGCTTTGGGTTAATCCATTCCCTCTGATTGTTTGGAAGCTCTTCGCGGACTGCAGAGGGGATCCGGCCATTTGCCGATCCTTTGCACACAGGTTCTTTTTCTTTCTCTAAAATGTGGAATAAAAAGCCAACCCCACGACATCTTTTCTTCAGTTTATCACAACACAATATGAATTGATTCGGGCCTCTGTGTCCTTTTGACGTCGTGAGAGCGCACAGACAAATACAGATACTGTACAAGTATATTTAAAGACAATATGTTAATCAGAGGCGAATAGTCCCACCCTCATGCAAAACAGTAACAGATCCAGTGTGGCTGAAAAAGTTGGGAGTGGTGAGGTGAGACCAGACCAGTACCTCCTACTGTCTTCAGCCTGACCTTTGATGTGGTGCCAGCAACATACCAATAGATATTCGAGATAACAGTTCCTTTTTGATGTTAACCATGTTCTCTGGGAAGTCCTTATAAAAGTGGGTGTGATGAGAAACAAAGTGAATCACAGTTAAGTAGGTGAATAGTGTTAAACAGTATACTACATTCTTTCTTTCAAGAGTCTTTCAAAGCCAACAACAAAAGAGGTAGTAAGTCATAGTAAAGGAAAAATTCCTCTACTGGACCATTACTTGTATTGTAAGATGTGACTACAAAGATGTCAGGAAGCCCATAATAACAGCTGCCTTCTATTTGGGGTTTATCAGAGGTACTTGAAATGATGGCAGGTGCGTGCTGACTTTGCTTTAATATGAGTTTGAATGTGAGCAGTTCATTCTGAACATAGCCACATCCTCAATATTAAGAGCATGCGCATCGTTTTCGTGGTTCATTTTACTTTCCCTTCTCTAAAAGAGTTTATTTACTCTTAAAATTGAGTTGTGCGGCGCACATTGTTCGTGAAAGTAGTTTTCGACTGAATTATCTTGGTCTCCTTTTTTTGTAACACAGAAAAATGGTATTTGAACAGGGGTGTGTCGACTGGATATTCAATGTGCATTCTCGATATAGAATTTAATCTGTAATTTACACATTATACTTATTTATTCAGTTCAAATTTGTTGCAACATTTTTATTGTTGTCTTGGATCTTTTTTTCCTCCCCTGTTATCAAGGATAAGGTTTGGTGTCTTCTGGACATGACGGTGGACCCAATCTATTGAAAACTGCTGTCTGAAATACTTACCATCTTCACTTTTTCTTGATCAATTCTTGATTCATGCAGACTCTTAACATTTTGGTTTGGCTTTTTTTAAGCAACCAAGGATACTCGAGAAAAAGGTGATACAACTGAGACATCTCTGTCATCCTACGAAAAGCACAAGGTAAATAATTTCTTTGCTAATTCTGAAACACCCTGACAGGAACTTAAGAGCTTCCTACTGTTATGGATTGCCCGTGTTTTGTAACAGATGTCACTGAATGAATTACCCTCGTAATGTTACGGGTATTAAAAAAAAAAAAATCATGGGTCACATTGCTCAAACAGGTTGAAAACGAGTAAAAATATGTAGTAGATAATTGCGACCTATATTTTGCAACACACTGCTAATGTGGCTTTGTCATCACTCACTCTTGGGGACTACTGTCTTTGTGGGGGAGAAAAAAAAGGTGTGCGTGTTCACTGAGTGTGAATGTGTAGAATGTGCAGTGTTGGAATGTGCCTCCTAAGTCAATGTTTGAATAATCTTGTGATTGATTTATTCTTTGAGGCATTCCTATTAACTTGTGCAATTACAGTAGCTTAATTTTAGGATAGTAAACAGGATACAGTCATAGCCAGGGGTGCACACAACCAGTGTGGCGGTGCTCTTGAGCACTAGAAATGAAATATTGCGCTCTAGTTTAAATCAGCCACTGCACTTTTGCGCACTGAAAATATCAGGTCAGCATCAATTCAAATTCAAGTCAGCCGCCACAAGGATTGATTCCGAAGTCCAACTTCAAAATAAAATCTAGGTTTTTTTGTTGTTGTTTTGAAGTTGACCGTCGCATTGCATAATGGCCTATACACAATGGAGCTAAATATGAATTTAATGTATTTTTATAAAACAGTCAATTGTATTGTCTTAATAAGCCGCAATTGCTGTTATGTTGTTGTAATTAAAAAATAAAAACTGACCAAAAGAGGAAAAAAATGAAAAAGGTTTATTCAGTTTATATTAAAATGACATATCTACATACATTAACAATAAATCTTGCCTGGATGGGCTGTTTTAAATTCATCAGCAAGGTCAGTGGATCGGGAGGGAAAATAAAACGACTGATTTCAGTTTAATAACGTTTGACACATATGAGACCATCCTTGGAAGAATACTGAAATACAATGATCTTAATTAGTTTGATCTTTTTTCGTCATTTGTTGGTTTGACTTGTCATTTCTATATTTTAGCCAGGTGATAAAAGTGAAAGGGACAAAGTCAAACGAACAAAAATAACTCAAACTGAAAATTTGATGAAAGAAATGGGGGAAATGCTCAAAGAGGACGGTAAAGTAGCCTTCCTTTGTACACTCTTTATTATATAAATTGCACAATTATTAAATACATTGAGACACTCACTGTTTCGTGTTTTAGTTTGTTTTTTGTTTTTTTACAGGATTACATTTTATTATACCAGTGATTGGATTTTACTGCCAGATATGTGAGGAATTCATTGGAGATTTAAGTAAAGCTGAAACCCATGCAGCCGTCCACGCTCATCCTAAGATTGGCCGTGTGAGTATTCCCTTTTTGATAGTCACATTGCATTCCAAATTATTGTGCAAATGATGTTTTTCTCAGATTTTTATAGTCAATGCAAATGGTGATGAATAATAAGAATAATGTCTTTATGAGGTTATGAGGTTGTACAGGTCACGTTGCATTTGAACGTAGGACCTCTAATTTCACAGCAGTTTTGCAAACCTTGTATCCATTGAACTTGAGTTTTGACAGTTTCTCTGCTTGAATTTATTTTTCACAGATTAGGCAATTGTGCATTTGGAAGCTGTAACTAAACAGACGTGGTGCACTTTACCTGAAACAATAGACAAACACCCGTTCTATTGAAGCAAACAAATTATTCCCTTGCAGTCTGCTTTTATACTAAGATTTTCAATTGAACCCGCAGGGTAGCGCCACTGAAGTGTACATTCCTTTAAAATATTAAACATTTGATCACACTTGTTTCCTTTTCCTTGTATCATCCAATTTATGCTGTGGACCCAGATAGCTGACTCTGTCTCCTTTTGTAAAACACACATAGAAAAAAAATAATACTAATTGTTTTATTTTAGGCAATCTTTTTTATTTTTGTTATTATTCAATCTTATATGTGCAGGTAATTGAGAACTAATTCTCATTTGCAATACCGACCTGGCTACAAATGGCAAGATTTAGTTGCTTCCACACAATATTTCGGGTCTGGATACGAATAATGGCTTGGACCATGACTTGACTTTTGTTTTGCTGTTGTTTTCATTACCTCGGACTTTCAACATTTAACCCCCCCCCCCCCCCCCCCCCCCCCCCCCCCCCCCCCCCCCCAAC